>JAZGTJ010007803.1:0-22140 GCA_036877575.1 Botia almorhae | reverse complement strand
CCAGCTGATCACCAACTATTAAAACATAAGTGAAACACCTAAACTGCTTGACAATCAGAATTGCCTCCTCTGTTTCAGATGCCTACCTGCTACAAGCTTTTTTTAAATAATGAGCACTAAATCAGTGGTGGAAGAGTAAATGACCCCAGTGTTTTTGAGAGTAAGCCTGTCATTAGTATCTGGTCGCTTTGGCAAAAGTGCCTCTGATGGAGTGACCTTTGACCCCATTACCTTCACGAGAATTCCCTCCTGAGCAAAAATGGTGCATCTCAAAACAGCCCTTACCCTGTTGCCTTCTGCCAATTCCACTGGCACCTCGATCTGTAGAAATAATTAAATTATGCTTCAGTGTGACTTATTACACTGACTGTATTAAGCAAAGACAACCATACTTCAAAGGGAAACAGATAGATTAGCCACGCATCAGAAACACGACTCTTTGAAGTCATGGTCCGGCAAGAAAATCCTTGTGTTGTTCAGGAAATTGTTCAGGGAAAATCAGAATGATAGATTTCACTTTTGCAGTAAGTGTCTTTACATCACCTAAGATTGAATTGCCATGAAAGAAAGTGATTTTATAAGACGTACACACGTAAATTGTGTGACTGTGCCCACGGACGTGCTTTATGTCAAAGCGAGCAAACCTCATTTGCTCCCAAAGCATGCGCTCCGTTTGTATTGTGTTGGGTAACATTTAAGCAGTAAAGTCGTGGAGTACAATCCATCTGTCTGTTTTTAAGCAGATATAAATTAGGTCTAATACATTTGGAGATTTGTCATGTCAGCTGCGGTTTGAATTCAGTCAAGAATTAGTTTCCGTCTGCATAGAATCTGTATGCTTTAAATGTCTTGTTTTTCTAGCTGTGACTTAAAGACAAGTGTGAGATTAAATCTTATGATGGGTGATTTACAAAATACAACATATTTCTAAGCTCTGTAACTTTAAACAAAATGGTCATGTTTGCATTGTAATTTATTCCAGTATTTCCATTAGAAGCTACACCAGACTGATTTTGATTTGTTTACACAATGGTGAGAAAATTATTAGCAGTATGGAAACAGTTCTTAACTTAATAACTTCAAGATAACTATTCTAACCATCCCTTGCGGTTTTAATATTATACTACCAATCTCAGTCATTTTATTAAACAGTTTTGAGTAAGATAAACGAATTAACTAATTAGCTTTCCAGTTGTTTTCTCGCTAAAAAACAATGCAGTTTACAAGAAGTTGATGCTAGTTACCCCCAGATTTAACCTTGCCCAGTAAATAGTTTGTATTTCCATTTGTTATAATTTAGTAAATAAGTTAAATTGAAGTGACCCAATATTGGAACTACAGAGTTTCCAACTAGTAAAAAGCATTCCAATCTTTGTCAATTTACAATTTTGTGAACGTTTCAACTTCAGCATGACCATTATGATATTGTGAAAACCCATTTCAAATGCCAGTGGCAACAGAGGTGAATTATATAGGTGAATTTAGTGAATAACAGAGGTGGATTTAGTGAATAAGTATGTGTTGTCATGCAGCCAGTGTTTGAGGGTTGCCATAGAAACAGCCCATGTAAAGACCCTTGTAGTTACATAAATTTTTTACATATTTTTTGGGGGATGTTTTCACATGTAAAGCTGCTTTGAAACAATGCAGATTGTATAAAAGTGCTATATAAATAAATTTTAATTGAATGATGTGAATGCAACATCTGATTGTAGATCTTTTTTATGCTTCAGCGTGGCCACATTACAGCATTCAGCTGTAACATATAGTGCTGACGCAAGCAGCACAACAGGGAATGATAGCGGCGCGTCTTTACAACCAGCAATCGTAAAACAAACGCTCAGATCCGCACTGTAACAGAGAATCGTTCCTTCACCTTCAGCCTCATAAACACAACGGGCCTTTTCCGCTCATGGGTGCATGAGAGATTGTGAAACTGACGGCGCGTAATAAAAGCCAACATAACAGATAATGAAAAGAATAGAAGGAAGGCCGTGCTTAAATGGCAGATTTGTAGTTGTGGGTAGTTACTCAGGCTTGTTTTTACCCTGACGTGCGCACGCTGCCTCCACACTGTAACATTTTCGCGCTTATGAGAACAGATCACGATCGAAGATGTTTAAGAACATCAAACATCTATCTGAAAGCAAAACAGCACAAGTTCCTTCTAAATATAGCATTAAAGCATAAAAACCATAAATGGAGAAATATTACTAAAACACAGATCAAAAGCTCTCATGCTACTATGAATAAACACCTTTGGCTTTCAGGCAAAGAGACAATGAGAAGTGCGAAAGACTGTACTGAGGTGTGTTTGCGCAAGCATGCGTCTGTCATTCAGAAGTCAAGAAGGTAATCAATTTCAGATCAATTAAGCACTATGTACTCAGGGCACTCTTGCAACAGTAGAAATGTCATATGTCTTTTCTATCACGATTTGAAGGTAACTGTAGAGTCATTCCACCAGGCCTTTTAAATTAAAGATGTTTATTCCACTCTCAAGGTTTTTACACCTTAAGAAACAGCTCTTAAGTACTAAAGTAGCTGAGAATAGAAGAGCAGAATAGTACTTTTAACAAAAATGATTTACACCCACATTAGATGAAGTCAATAGCAGGCGCTATTTATATTCTACACAGTGCGCTGAGATCACATGATCGGCCAAATTCCACTTTATCTTTGTAAACCCCCATTATTGAACACTTAAGGATGCAGAATAAATTAATTAGGGTGACAAATACTGGTGGGAATAGGGTAATTCTGCTATGGTGCTTTTGCATTATCCATACTGATGCGTCTCAATAAAAAATATAAACATTAGTACTGCACCTTTGAAAAAACTGAAATGGTCCTTGGTAGAGGCCAGTATCATGTTTCATTGTCATATTACCATCAATAATGTCAATAATTTGACATGTAAATATCAATGCTCAATACTTATTCTTAAGATTGCATGCCTCAATTCAAAATCTCAAATCTCTTTAACAGCTGTTTTTTTACAGCTCATCACACTAGTGTATTTGTACAGAACAAACGGTACATCTTTTTAAGTACGTGCTCTTAAGTGTGTATGTCTAAATCAGCTGCACCAATAATTTCCTGTTGTTTTACGCTTTGATTGTTTCTCAAATTCCCAAGAGATCAGAGTCCATTATCACTGGATTATAAGTGTTCCCAACAGAAAGCAGATTTAGCATTGTCTCTTTATGCTCTTCTTTATTGACAGAATTTGACGCAAGGTGTTTTAAGCAGTCATGTCGGGGCAGTGATTCAAGACCTTTTAGAATGCTAATTAGTGCGGCTCAACATCGGCTCGCATTGGCACACCGGCGTTCTGAAGCCGCGTGCTGTAAATCACTTCAGGGAGTTGACAGGCCATCTGATAAACACAGGAGAGAGTGTGAGGAACATGTTCTCTACTTAACACAACCCACCCCCACAAACACCATCTTCACATACACATGCACCCAGAGTGCACGCACTTGTTAGCACTATGTAGTACGTGCCACTGAACGTGGATGTATGCATTCGGACACCCTGTGGAGCATTTTTGAGGGGGTGTGATCGGGCCACCCATGTGAACTTCCTGAAGCATCACTTGTGTTGGTGTAGGCCTGTGAGAAAGCTCGTTGTCATGGCGCCAGTGTTTCAAAGGCAGGGCAGAGACGAGCCGGCTTAGTTTCAGCCACTGCTATTCCTGTCACTGATAGGACAATCTCTCACGCGTACTCCTTTCATTAGGCTAATTGTCCTTAGTGTGGACAGGATGTCTACTTGAAGGCTCTGTGTCATTCAGAGCGATAGGGACACTGAAACGCACTTGCACGCCTGAACACACACACAGACGAGTGAATGCACTGCTGGCAGCGAGCCGTGCTGAATGGCGTTCGTTCCAGGGGCGTTTTAACTCGTTTGCCCTGACTAACCTCAAAGTGTCATAACAGTTTCAGATATAGACAGTCAAGCCATCATCCTACTCTGTCCGTGGTACGCACGTACACGCGTACTTATTCACAGTCACAGTAAAGACAGTCCCGCCACCATGATGACATTGAGATTTTTCTTTTAGAGAACTTTTTAGACTGTTTGGCCATATTAAAATGTTCTTTTGCCAAAAACATTGTCATCATGATCATGTTCTCACCCTTATGCTTAAACAAGGAGAATATTTCCAAGAATGTTGATGTTTCTTTTATCCATGTAATAAAAGTGAAAGGTGACTGACACCATCACTAATGTCTTCAACAGTCCTTTCAATATATATATATAGACATGTCAATAAATAAATTAATAAAATAATTTAAATTTTTGTGTACATTGTCCCTTTAAGTAAATATCCAGATTATATATGCTGAGTCTGAAAGACAATGCAGACAGAATAGGACAAGTATATTACTGTATATGACTCTACAGCAAGTTGAGAAGGAAACTTATAAGGCATTGAGGACCAGACTACAAAGTTTAGCTGAAGTTAATGTGATAAAAATGACTGTTTAGTCCGTTGAATTCATCTTAGGTGCATGTTATGTTTCTATGCAGTTGTTTGCAGATTGGACTGCTATTATTGGGACAATGGGTCACATAACATTTTAAACACATACACAATATAAACTAACCTGTGTGCATTTGATGACATGGCAGGGCATTCCAAATGAACAAATTTAATCTATTAAAACGAACCACTACAAATATCTCTGGCTTAATGTGTAGAGAGAAGTGAACACTAAGTAGGGACCCTGTGAATAGGGAGGACAAGAACACAGAGGACAAGTCTCCTTCTTTCTCCTCAGTATCTGAGGAGAAACACAAGGTCTGCAAGGTCCTCACCATTTACCAAAGTCTTGTTTGTTCCATTTGTCTTGATGACCCTTCAAAATTGCTTTTCCCAAAAACGGAGAGAAAGGGAGAAGAGGGAGTGAAATGGATAAAACCACAACCCCTGACTGCAGGACATGGATGAATGGACTCGTATCTCGTAGTAAACTGCATTGCTGCAGCATGCGCTCTGTTATTCCCTCACCAGTCATCACTCTCTCGTGTGCTCTGGCTGTTGGATATTAGTGAGGTACTGCAGCATGTTGAGAAAACATGCAGGTTCTTACCCAGACCTTGCAGGAAATATCTTACTTCGTAAAATGTTACCAGCTGGTGTTATTTATTTAAAGCCATTTACTAGCCCTGCAGTCTGATGAGAAAACTGCAAGTGTGGCAAATGAAATGTTTCCATGCTCAGCAAGCCAATCTGCTTCGAGGAGCAATGCTAGTCAAGTATTCTATTTAAAGTCAGCAGTGTGGAATACTTGATATCTCTGGCATCTGATGTTCCATTGCCCAGATTATGTTTAAAAAACGAAACATTGTACCATTAGCTTTACATAAGTCTTGTAGCAAAATATCTGAGAAGGATAAATGATGCTATGCAGTGCTAGCATTGCTTTTCCGTGGCAGTTACAGCTTTCAGAGTTGAATTAAACAGTGCAAAATAATCACACCTAAGGAACTCCGACAACAGCTGAATCTGCCAATCAAACTGTCTAATCGAAACACTAATTAGTATTGATACAAGTGCACACCTGATCTGTCTTACCAGCATGAGAGTTAAAAGAAGCTGATGTTGACAAATTACACACCATTTTTTGCCAGTGTTAATAAGTCAGTGTCACCATATGGCCAATTTTCTCAGCCAAATAGAGATGTTTGCATGTTTGACATGCTGAATGTTGGAATGTAATGGAATGGTTTGCATTTTCTTAAAGTAATTGCATTAATGGTTTTGTCACACAATCCTTTAAACAAGACTTTTCCTGAGAAGCACAACTATATAAAATAGTAGGACTTGCTTTCAAAGAATATATCTTGAAATAAGTTTATTTCTGTTTTGAACATAAATCTTGCAAAAAAAATTTAGATTTATGCTAAAAAAAGCCAAATTTGCCAATAGGGTAAGAAAAATAACACTATTTAAAGATATACTTCCTAAAAACAAACGTATATCTTATACAATTTTGCCTGTCAGGTAAATTCATTTTGCTTTAAGGATGCTTAGATATTTCTGCTGAAGGACATTCTTTTTCTGCAGTGGAACATAAGCTTGTAGTTCTCTCTCTCTCTCTCTGCTGTATTTCCCATGTTCTGACTCCAAAACCACAAAAAGCATGTTACACTAAAAGCTTGATAAGGGTTTGTTACCTCCTCAGAACAGCCTGATAAGCAGGAGGGAACAGACTCTGCTCTGGCTCATCTCGCCGGCGTCAGGCCATCAAAGTCACATGGAGAGGCACATGGGGCCATGAGACCGCCGTGTTATAAAATGTGGAAATGGCAGAGGAGGGGACGTTGTGGGGTTCTGCCGTCTGTCTGTGATGTATTCATTATGTGCATCTCGAATGCGGGTCACGTCGTCGTGCCCTTTCGCTGCAGACCTGTCAGTCAATACTCTATTCCTGAGTGAATGGAGGCTCTGACGCGCCATCTGTGCGCGAGAGGGGCCGTGCAAACAGGGATGAGTGATGTCACTGCAGTGGAGTGGAATTAGACAAATAAGAACTAGGGTCCAAAGAGAGGGACTTCAATCTCTCATAAGTTCGGTCTCCGATTCCTGTAAACTGTTCACTGTACAAATTGAATTTAGGTATGTTGTTAATGTAAAGGAATTCTGTCAAGGGTGCACTAATAAGTCAGAGGTCAGCTTTCACCCAACATAACACCAGAGCCGAGTATGTTTAACACTACACATTGCTGGTTATCTGTTTCGACCCTGACAGTGATGTCTGTGTTACCTTGCATTTGTGTGTGGCCTGCGTCAGGCGTGGAAGACAAATATCCACAAGCATTTGTGGTCATTTGCTCACCGGGTTCATCAGTCCACCCGATAACTCCACATTCATTTACCTTACTAGCAGATCAATAACTATTTAAGGTCCTTTTAAGAGAAAAAAGCAAATTAAAGGATATATTTTCTATTTCTCTCACTTTGGTTCTCACTTTCTCTCTCCATTATCTTTTAAACTGTTTCAGAATGAACTACAGCATCAGCCATTTAAAAATTATTGAACTGATAACTAAACAGCTTTCAGAATACTTAGACAATTAGTTTAAATGACTAGTATGACTTGCAGCTGGGCTGTTGGGGAACATGGGAATTTTCCACTGTCATTAGACGCCTTATGTAACTGATTAGAATGGACAAAGCTGCATGACATTACCAACAGGAGCACAGGTGCAGTGTGGGAGTGACCAGTTTCTAGAGCTAAATCATTGCTTAATGCACCATGTCATAACATCTCAAAATTAAACCTACCAAAGTTCAGCTATGTTCACAACAAAAACCCTTGTAGCTTACAGTTCCAAACCTTGTGTGCTGCCTATGTAGGCACTGTTTAAAGGCATTGTAAATGCGCTTCTGACCTGGTGGCTGTTTCAAAATATATGGAAATGATGGAAATGGGAAATGATGCCTCAATAAATCTTATTCACCTCGAACTGCACTACAGCAGCATTGCATGTATTCTTTGCAAAGACAAAGGCGTAATGCGTTGTGACAAGCACAGGGGAAAAGAAACCACATTCCTCAAAACTGGATACAGGGTAATATTGATTTTAAATATAATTCAAGTTTATGTAAAAGTTGACCCATTTACCAAATATTTGTGCGCTATTGTTTGTGCGCTACATACTCTATTTCTATTGTTAGCTTAGCAACATGTTAACACCAAATTCTATCAAAGCGCATTCTCCTATGTCAGTATTGTCAGTAAGTTGGGCGTTATTATTAGCCAGGTTCCATTTTAGATTTTCTGAGGTAGCCTCCTATGTAGGTAACAAGAAAGCAAGATAACACACTAGGTTTTGTAACAAAGCCTACATGAATATGTTCATCTTTATGCTACTCTCCAGTAACACTAGACCAATCCTCTCTGTTCAGGCCCAGTCTGCTCAAAAGCCAATGCAAGAGATTTGACAGGTGAACAGTACAACTGTCAGAATGGAGACAGTGAGCTGCCAAAACACTGAGGAGCACACAGAGGTGCTCATGCAGGTTGGCATTGCTCTTTGCATATAAGGCAGAGCTGGATGAGGGAGCAAGCAGCAGCTTTTGTGGTGTGACGGTGCTGACGTGGATATTCTTTGGGGAGCGGGGAACAGCTGAGCCTGCCTGCATGTTTTAGGCGTAAATTAACAAACTCAATCCGCACAGTCAGTCAGAAAGCCTCTCATCTCTCCCGTGAGCTATGATTTAATCCTTCAAGTAACCATGTAAGATGTTCTCAAAGGTACAAATGGCTGGTCCCATCTTTCCTCCATCTTCCATTTTAAAGAGGGCAGATTAAATGTGGGAGACTGAGCAGTCAGGTTTAGTTTATCTGTTTGCCTATTAGTGAGTTAGACAGGCATGACCGAACAGCTTCCCATTGGTGTTTGACATGATTAATATGTTTACTCAGCTACTGGAGAGAGGTTGAGACATTAAGTGAGACATTAGCAGCTTGGATTAACCCCAATTTTAAATGTGCCTTGTTTGCTTTTTGAATATAAGAACATTGATAAGACTGTTCAATATTCCTGTACGACACAATAAATTCACATCCAAATGGTACTTGCAATGTAAACAAACATCCAAAAATCTGAAATCACAGTTAAATTTTGAACGCAGGTTCCTGGTTTTATTGTGAATAATTCATCTGTGTGTGTTTCTATAAAGATCACGTGTGTTTTTGTTTATAATCTTCATGTTAATAAAATTATAATCCCTCATTCTTCATCTGAAACTGCTATACTTTTCCTTGACACCAATTAGGCCACACAGGCTTTTGGATATGGTTAACCAATAAGCAAAAAACTACTTACCTCTTGCTTTAGCAAATTGATGTAGCGTAGCATGGAAGATTCTATACTGTACAATAAGCACAGGCAATATCTCTATTTCTTTGTTTCAGGTTTGCAGTCAAAGCTGAGAATGGCAGGAGATTCTCGCGTCCACATGGACCACGACATGGAGATAGGAGTGACGCCAAGAGAGGTCAGCTGTCAGTAAACTTTTACAGCTCCAATATCACAATATCATTTTTAGCTTTAACCTTTGTTCCATGAACACCTACCCACAGAACGGACCACCAGACCAATAGCATTTATGTGTAGCCTAAACTATAGAGTAATTGTTTACTTTAATTTTATGTTTATTTGCAAATATAATATTCTGTAATGTAAGTGAAATGGCCCATTTCAGATTAAACAGTTCTCTTAATTAAAGATAGACATTCCATTAAATAAAGAAAATTTTACACATGTATCTATCGGACAGGGTATAAGAGTATTTACCTGCAGGGACCCTCAGATAAATAATATAGTTGCGCCTTATAACATATGAGGTAAAAAAAGCAGATAGCATTACATATTTCTGCATTCATCAGATAACAGCTAAAATAAACTGCAAAAATATAATGGGTATAACAGACTTATCTCTAATTAACTCCCCCTCCTTCTGATGAAGGTCAATTGTGGAGTATATTGTCGTCACCAATAATTTTTTTCTTGATGATTTTTTGTCCATCTTTTACATTATTGAGTATCACAGCACTCAATATGCATATTCTCTCCTTGGCCATGAAGGTAAATGCAAATTCCTCGTGTAAGTTTAATGTACAGCCAGCTGGTCATTATCACAAAATAAACACCAGGGAAATCAGGTTGAATTATCATAAGGTTTATATAGTGTATAATGAGTATTGTGTATATTGTGTTATAATGATCAGCATGGCTGCTTACCAAAAAAATAAACACATAGACATGAAATATTGATTTACGTTTAAAGTATCTTATTACGTAAGAAGACAGAGACAGTGGAGTAATATCAGAAAACTAGAACAATGTAAAAAATTAAATGCCAGTTAAACAGTCATACAAACATATCTGGTTGCAGTACATAGTTGGAGGTATATTAAATGATTGATGGCGGTTTTAATAATGTAGTTTTTGCACCAAATCTGTCTTTACCTGACAGAAAACAGAAAGGCCGCAGGTTTGTTTGCGGCAGGAGGTCTCTGTGTTTACAGGTTTCTTATAAGTGCTCTGAAGCTTCTCAATAATTCACCGCCACCCGTCACTTATCCTGATCCCACATTTCAATTAACAGCCATCTACCCCAAATGGAGAGACAATGTGCCAATGCTTTCTCGTCTCATGTGGAGAGCACTGTGTTCTAGACTTGGGAAAGGGGCAAGAATTCTTATCTGGGCTTGCCAGAGTCCTATGGGACAGAGTAAGGTAATGGGGAGGTGTCCCATGGAGCTGGTTCAGAACAAGTTTCCAAAAATAGATAAGAGTAAGAAAGAAGGAAAGATGTTATGAAAGAGAGGCTGGTTTTTGAAGGGTTTTGGGCACTTTCCACCTAGTCAGCTAGAAGACAAGCTGGCTCACCAGCAAAACCAGCTTAGGTGGATTTAAGCAATTTTTTTAGCATGGGAGAGAAAGAGAAGGAGAGAGAGTCAAGTGTTGGGATAGAACATCATTGGATAAAGAGGAAGTCCCCAATACCCTGTTTTGGTAATCCGCATGTGCTGTACGTGCAGAGGAGCACTGTGACAATGTCAGGCACTTATATTGCTTGGAAGTAACAGCATTAATATACCTCTGCTTGATGTTAGCTGTCACTGCCTGGCTTACAGCAGCTCAGTGGAGATAGAGGTGGATGAGAGGTATTGTTCACCTGGCTTGGAAAATATGCCCTGTGATTTTAATGTGATTGACTGCAGGACCTGTAGGAAACATGTAATCCCATATGTATTCTGTTGGCTGTACCTTACAGGCACATTTTTGTCAGACACCGATGCATGACATAGGCCTACAGGTTCAGACATGCCAATATTGTTGCCTATTTTATCATTATATTAAATATTTATATTTAAAAATAGTTAATTAAGGTTCTTTAATTGTATCTATTATTCAAAATAGACTCAGCAAAGATTTCTATGACATTGATACACATTTAATTGTTACATTGTGGCGCATTGTAGAAAATGGGTGCCTTTTTAAGGCTAAACAAATGTGTTTGGAAGTTAAATTATAATAATTTTGAAAGGATGATAATGTCATTATGACAAATCTATCTTTATTTATTATGAAATGTTATAAAGTATGATGCCGCATAACCTGGAGACACAGAGTGAAAATTTCACAAAGTGAAAATTAAGATGCGCACAAAACAATTAGCTTTAAATTCCATTTACTTTGTATTTGTCAAAATAATGTGTTTGTATTTGTAATAAAGAGACTCAAGAGACAGAACATAAAACTTTCTCTAACAATGTCTCCAGGTTTTGCTGATGTGTTGCCGATGTCTATATTAAAACATACTGTATTAAAGTGTGGCATGGCTATTCTTTTGTTAAATGTATTATTTACACATATACCTATAAGGGACACAAGTGGCACCTGTTTTGAAAAATTACCCATAGAGTAATTTATGTTTCTGTCAATCTCTCTCCCCTCCCCAATCTCCTAACAGCAGGTGAAGAAACTCCCCAAGCACCTGAGGGAACCCCAAATCCCCACAGATCGCACTCATCTCATCTCTGACCCCGTGAAGAAGCCTCGTCAGCGATACGTACAGAAAGATGGCAAGTGCAATGTTCACCACGGCAACGTTCAAGAGACATATAGATATCTCAGCGACCTCTTCACAACACTGGTTGACTTACGTTGGCGCCTTAGTTTCTTCATTTTCACGCTGGTTTATGTGGTCAACTGGCTCTTCTTTGGGTTCTTGTGGTGGCTTATTGCGCTTATACGAGGAGATCTTCTACATGCTGATGAGGAGGGCTGGACCCCTTGTGTGGAAAACCTCAACAGTTTTGTCTCAGCTTTCCTTTTCTCCATCGAAACAGAGACCACCATTGGCTATGGCTATCGTGTCATCACAGAAAAATGTCCAGAAGGGATCATCCTACTGCTGGTACAAGCCATCCTGGGATCCATTGTCAATGCCATGATGGTGGGCTGTATGTTCGTAAAGATCTCACAGCCCAAGAACCGAGCAGAGACACTGATGTTCTCCCACAAGGCTGTGATCTCTGTGAGGGACAACAAGATGTGCCTGATGTTCCGAGTAGGTGACCTGCGGAATTCTCACATTGTGGAAGCGTCAATCCGTGCCAAACTCATTCGCTCCCAGCAGACCAAGGAGGGCGAGTTTATTCCACTCAACCAGACGGACATCAACATAGGCTTTGACACAGGAGACGATCGGCTGTTCCTGGTATCACCCCTCATTATCTCACATGAGATCAACGAGAAGAGTCCTTTCTGGGAAATGTCCCGAGCACAGATAGAGAAGGAAGAGTTTGAGATTGTAGTTATTTTGGAGGGCATGGTTGAAGCTACAGGTAAGTTCTCTACAGGTTATGTATTACTTGTTAATATCTACTAAATTTGGATAAAACTAGTCTAAGATAGGTAACTGGTAACTGGTCTCCCAGCCTAACAAAACTAGCGCTTAGCTGACTTAGCTAGGAGGTCACCTGATCTGCCTTCCCATTGTACCAAAATGTGTCCAAAACCCCTTTAAAAATCAGACAACAGGCCAGCCTGACCACCAAACAAGATTAGGCTTAGGCTTTAAGCAGTAATTTTTAGCAAGGTTCAGCTTGACATCAAACAGTTAAACTCCTAACCTGAAAGTGTATTAGTTTCCATGAGAGAAAAGGGACAGTATGAAGTATAAACTCAGTTAATCTCAGGCTTTCGATATGGCTTCAAGGATCAAGTTGTGCATTAACTGCCAAGTTCTGTAGAGCAGTTGACCTCAGTGATTTTTCCACAACATTTTGTGGCAAGTTACAGATTTTAGAGGTCAGTAATTTGAATTTACAAAACCACAATGGCATTATTCATTTGTCATTTGCTGATGGTCTTGAGTCATCCCTTCTCTCAGCATGCTGACCACACAAAATAGCATTCTTGAGCTGACAAGAAGATAAATGTTACAATATTGATGCTAAGGCTATATTTTCTTCTTACATGAGTTGGGGGCGTGTCTTAAGAGCCTCTCTTTTACTGGCTAGACATGTCCTTGCAATCCTGCCCAGACTGGAATTGTGGAAAGAGGTGAAAGGTGATCAAGGTACTCTGAATACATTCCACCCTGCCGCAGGTGATCCTTTGGAAAGCTTATTGGAGCAAAAATAAGTTTCTGTTTCCACTCTACATTTTAATTAACAGTTTTTCCAGTTCTCAGGTCAGTGGAACTCAATAACGGTCAGTCAGTTGATGAGGACATTGTCAACCTACTGCATTTAAAATATACAAAATGTATTATTAATAATGCTGTTACTGAGGAATTGCTGTGGCATAAACAAGGACATTTTAGCATGAATTTTTTTGGCATCAGCTTGTATCATAATCAATTTAACATAATCAATGTAACATTGGCACAGCCTGTTCGAAAATGATCCACTCTGATATTATCTGGACTTGGAACACAAACAAATGAACAGTATGTGGTGACAGACACAAGAGCCTGATATATGCAAGTGAATGGATTTAACATCTTTCTCAGCTGGTTGACCTTGGAGAACACTGTAGAATATTGATTTCAGTAGATCTCTTTATTCCGTCGGCTGTTTGGGGAATGAGGAGGTCTCCATTGTCTAATTGCAGATTCATTCCAATGATATTTCCCTTTTAGATTACCCGATATCTCAGGCGAATGTTTGCAATTTCAACTGTTTATTAGGTATTTGTCCAGAGATAGCTTAAACTGCTAATCTAAATCCAATTCATTATACATGCTGCTGTCTGATGGCAGCCCTTTTTGTGCTTGTTTTGCAGTGAATACCAATGAGGACACAATAAAGAAATGGTTAACAGAACTATATGGGAGTTTAATAACCTTTCATACATTTATAATAAAAAAATGTATTTTTAGGGGTTTTTATATCACAGAACTACAATTATTGTGTGCTCAGAAATTATTTTACATAATGTAAAGACTTTAATCTTACTCTGTACTGTGAGGTGTAAACTGTGCTGTTGTTACCCTGAGGATTTATTCCTACACCACCTGGCTCTTCAAAATGGCTTCTGTGCAGAGCCATCTTTGACTAATGACATAATGGCACATTTATCTGAAATAGACTATACCACAATAATTGACTGATATGGAGAAAGTACAGAGACTGAGAAAAATTACTACAGATATCTTTTAATATCTTTTACTACAGATATGCACTTCCATTATCTTTGAAGATTAAATGCTACCAGCTTTGCAAACTTTGGCAAAATGAAGCATTTTAAAATTAGCCAATAAGGTTAGACTTTGTCACAGAATATACTTTCCAGTTTAGTGTGAGTAGTGAGTCTGAAACTCGGTGAGTCTACTACAGTACTCTCAGTTAATTTAAACGTCATCGTTTTATTGCATTAAATTATTTAATTGAGTTTTTTTCAAGACGTTTTGCTGTGTTTTCAAGACGTTTATTTACTGTGTGATCTTGTTCATGCCTAAAGATATCGCATGACACTCTGCTGTGAAAAAAGAGCTTCTGTCACTTTAACACTGTTCTCCACCTTCCAGTGTGGAGATGTGTCTGTTACACCACCTCAATAGCTGTAGGCTGTGATGCCATTGATCTAATGATCTCTGTGTAAATTACAGGCAACTCTGCCTTTGACAAATGACCAAGTATAGTTCAGGGTGCTATTGGCCAGGGTAAACCTACAAATAGGTTTGCTGGCATGCAGGCCTCCTATAGATCGAAATCTACTACCACTTGCTAATGAGGGATGATGGTTCCCGTTTGATGTGCTAATGACCTGGTGAGTGCAATAAGGTCACAAACAACCTGGTGTCTGATTTGTCAAATATAGCAATGCTTTAATTTAGCTCTGGCGTGTGATGATGGATAGCCCATTTGCTCTAGTCTATTATTTGGCCAGCACTGAGGGTCAGGAGTGCTATGGCGGGTCTCAAGGGTACTGCTAGCAACTTGCTAGAACGTGATAAGACTGCAGTGGTGACTAGATGATGAGTCTTATGAGAGGATCTGGCTGTACTGTATGTTAACTAACAGCCCATGAGCCAGGCATCAATACCCTGTGTTATGTAATTCATGCATAACAGTGCATTACAAATCTTCTCACATCCCCAGTCCCAGCTCACCCCCCAGGCACAAACACAACCTTTCAGATGTATCTTGCATAATATAGTTGTTGCAACATTGGCAATTTTCATTTTAGGAATCTGATTAATCTTGAATGCAGTGACCACAAACAATAGCTATTTTACTAACAATGCGTTCATCACACTAAAGATTGCAATGCAAATACCGAACAGACCCTTTGGCTGTGTTTCACAATTAAGTGAGCTACCTACACAGGCAGCATTTTAGAGCATCACAGAGGCATTTCGGATGCCTTCTAAGATACATTTTGTTTTGCAAAAATTTTAGGTAGCATCACATCTGTGCTTTTTAAAAAAGGCACTCCCACAATGCATTGTGATGAGCTCAGTAAAACAGAAAATAGTGTTAGAGACTGGCCATCTGTCATATGCCCTTTATACACAAAGTTCTTCGCATCCTAAGCCACTTGAGTATTTATTTATTGAATATTTTAAGTAATTAAATATTTGGATCAGGTTTTAGGCTGCCAATAATAATATAATTTTCTCAGCTCTGTATAATACATTTTCCCATATTTAAATCTATTCCACAGAGTTTGAATTTTCATCCAGATCTGCGCAAATGAAAAGGTCTGGAGATTTTATCTGGGTCCACTTAATGCATAAGGATGCATTTGATTAGGATGCTGCCTTAGATTGCATCTACCTGCTGCAGGTACTGTAGGCAGCTCATTATATAATCAGCTTTGACTTTTTTCTCCTTTTAAGCAGGATTTCAAAGCAGATCATGAAATCCACTGTTATGAATTTAAAATCAATTGTAGGCAGTGATCATAACACTCCATCTTTACTTCAAAAACCTGTCAAAGTTTAAATGCCTGTCTTCTTATCAGTTTGATGAATAAGCAGAAACACAACAGCCCATTGAGCACTCATACACAGCAGTGTCTACTAAGTATGTCCAGCGGCATTAAGATAAGTATCATTTTTTTAAATAATGCCCATTAACTTTTCATTCATTATGCTATTAACGAGTCTCTCAAACACACAGATAAGAACTTGTATTGTAGTATTGAAGTATTAAAGTATGAAGTATTGTATTGAAGTAATGTTCTATCACTAATATAGATTTGAAAAGGCTGGTTTTGTGAGTGGTTGTGATGATTAGAGGAGGTAGTGAGGAGGCAGTTTGAAGGTTATTGATTTGTGCCTGGGCAGTTTAAATTTTAACACTAACCGTTAGTGTTGGGTTTTTATTTAAAGTTCAGTCCTGTATAGAGTTCTTGCGTCCCCTAAAGGCTGTGGTTCTCGTTGTATTCATAATCCATTATATAAATTGATATCCGGTAACTCAGGTAATGCATTATATTGTACATTACGAAAAAGCTAAATTAAGGAAACAGAAATGTTAAAGTCAGCGGCAAGATTTGTATGTTTGTTACTTTGCACTATTCAAGAATACTCTCCTGATTTTATGTGCAGTTACTCTAAATGTCACATTCATTTTGATATTTGCTTTATATCCACACACAAATGTCTACGGACAGATGAATGGAGAACTGGATGAAGTTTTCCATTACAGATATGCACCAGTCTTCTAATGGCAAAGGAGACACAGCCCAGAATGATAGTGCTCATGTGTGTCAGCAGCTTAAAGTGTCACTTTTGTTCTCCACAAATAGACTAAGGAACCCCTGGCCTTGAGGTGCCGTGCCCTTATTTATAGATTCAAAAAGCATACTGGCCTTTGGCAGGTTATTGAGATCAACATACCCTCTCCATCTTAACACACATACAGACTGAAGTACCCAAACACTCCACCTGCTTCAAAACCTGCAAAGCAAAACCGAATAGATTATTATTATTATTATTATTATTACCCAGCAGCTTTAAATGCTAGAGTTAGTTTACTCTCTATCATCCGTAATTATAGTTTGATCTGTAATGTACGACAGAGGCGCTCAGCAGGAGACAGATTTTTGATTAGAGATCAAGTTGCAACCAAACACAAAATCTATAGAAAAGTAAACAAAAAATAGCCTTAAACATTTAAATGACTCTGCATATGCCCAGATTTGCATATGCCCAGCCATATGCAAAACATGACATTAGCTGAATAAAGAAATTGAATTTTGCCCTTTGTTGCATTGTATGATTTGAATTTTTCCTTGCTGTCCAATCAGAACAGAGCTGCTGCCCATCATATAATATCCACTAATATACGGTGTCACCTATATTACTTTTATAAGAATCACTATCTTTACGTTTCAATTTAGTATTATTTTTAATTTTTTGATTAAACAGAAATGCAGGTCTGCACCAAAACTACTGCATGCCAGTGTACAGCAATCACAAGACATACATACAAATATGGGGCATTTCTTATCCTTGTGCTGTTTTAGAAGTTGTTTATAATATGGTCACATGAACAGATAATGATCTTCTTGATGTTATTGTTTTGAATCCTGTCTTCTAAATATGAAAAATGAAGCTGTCGGATGTGAAAGTGGGCAACACACAGCACATTAACTTCGTTTACATGACAACTCAGAGTCATGGGGCAACAAATCTGTATCAAGCTGTGTTCAAATAACTTGCACCAAACAAACGAAACGTGCGGAACCATTTTAGAAAAGGAGATATAAAACATTCAGCCCTACAAACAAATTTTACCTTCCTCTGACACAAACTGATCACTGATCAGTTGAGAACAGCAGTCACAGCACAGATTTGGACAATTAATATTCTTATCTTTTATTAAAGTACCCTGTCATGGGAATGTTTATTATATTATATTATATTATATTATATTTGTATAATATAATTGTAAATATTGTAAAATATGTAATTTATATTTGTAAATGAATGTGTTTTATCAGTAAACCTTTACAAAAAAAACCTTTATTTTCTATATGGCGATAACAAACATAAAAAGATTTAAAAAATTAAAGCATAACTTAAAGGATAAAAGGATCTATTGTAAATGTATGTGATAATGTGATAATCACATTAAGGACCTATTTTTATAGTTGGGTTAGACCTGCTGTATGTCTAAAATAAGACCATAATTCTGAGTATTATGAAATTATGCTCACAAACTTATAGATATCTCACTAAACAAAAGTTTCTGTAAGACAAATATCATCCCACTTGTACTTCCTCTGCAACCATTAAGAGCTTGTCTTATAAATAATTTATTTTTTTCTTTCTCTCCCCTTCTCTGTGTTTTTGTATGTGTATACATACGTGTGTGTGTGAATACACAATTGCACATGCTTGTATGTGTTTTGTATATATGTGCATTTGTGTGTATGTGTGTGTGTGCTCCCATATTTTCCTGAATGTATCTAGGCATGACCTGTCAGGCACGAAGTTCGTACCTGGACTCGGAAGTGCTGTGGGGCTACCGCTTCACTCCAGTGCTTTCCCTGGAAAACGGCTTCTACGAAGTCGACTACAACAACTTTCACGACATATACGAGACCAACACACCCACCTGTAGCGCTAAGGAACTGGCTGCTAAATTAAAAGAGAGCCCGCTCCTTCCCCACCTTCCGCTCCTGAGCCCCGACCTCAGGCAGCACACGCTGGACCCCTTCTCCACCCAAGACCCCCCAACCTTGAAAGAGGAGAGGGAGGGAGAGAATGGTAGAGAGACAAACAATGGCTCTGCCAACCGCTTGGAAGAGAATCCGTAAGGGAAAACCTCCTCCGAACAGACTCAAGGACTGTGTAGTGATTGGCCAGCTTCTTTATCCCCTCGCATGGAGAGATTTCCTTGCAATAGCCATGCAATACAATCCTTAATGTCTCTAGAGAGCCAGGCTGATGTGTAGTGATTAAGGTTAGACGCACAAACAAATGAGAATCCATATATTTATATTGCGCGTATTATAAATGCCTAAACACACTCATGAAGGTACATGAAAACTGTATATTCTGTTTAGCTTTTAAACTCTGTCATTCAATTTTTCATGCTGTCAACCAACACCCTGTACCTCAAGAACAAAAGAGTAGCCATATGCACTTCGCTCATCCAGCAAATGAATGACCTCGAGGGCATTGCTGGTGTATTTCCTGTGAGGTCATACCCCTTAATCTAACCACAGCCAATAAGCTTTAATAGAATTCCAATGCAAAGACTCCTAGGAGATTTTAGGTAGCCATTATCAAAGTTGTGCTAATGCTTGTGTGTTTAACCATAATGAAGGCCACAGTTGTGGGTTACAGTGTTTATTTCTTTAACCTATTCTATTGTACGTTTTCTCTGTATTGTAATTATAATATCAATTCCTCTAACTCATAATGAGGTAGGTTACTGCATGCGTTACGGCTTTCAGAATTTGAGTGAAAAACAGAAATGTTTGCCAAGGCACCAGATCAAAGCACAACCACTGCAGTGGCTGGCATACAGCATGTTAACCTGCAGTAAGTACCGTAGTAAAATACTGGTGACAAATGAGAGTCAGCTTATCTGGTTCTGGAAATCTATTGTCTATTTTAAATTCACCTACACTGCAAAAATACTCTTTTTAAGTAATCAGGATTTTTGTCCTTGTTTTGCAGTAAAAAAATATCAACATTTAGTTAGCTTTATACAAAAATAATAAAAAACTTAATTCAATATATAATGTAACTTACCCTACGCAATATCGCATTTAGCAAATTATTTTATATCAATGATGTTTCATTATTACATTTTGACTGGAAAACAAGACTGATTAAGAAGATGATCTCTGCAGTGTATGTAATAGATTTGTTGACCTGAGTTCAATTTCTCGCTGTCCAGTGAAGCTCAACTCCTGGACTTTTGTATTTTGTCTCTGTCACATTTGAGTTTTGTGTGCAAGTTTGAGCCCACATACATACTGTAAGACTGTCATTCCCCTTTTACGACCAACCCGAAGAACTGTTTCAAAACAAGCATGAACTGATGTTCTATACACTTTCAAACAGGGTATTTTCTAAGGCATGCGGACTTCTAAAACATAAGCGCTTTCTACAAAAATGATAAAGAGTAAACAATGAGTTGTGACGAGAGCAGAATCAACAGTACAGTATTTTAAAGACTACTTCACCCTCATGCTGAGAATTGATTTGCATTTTAGATGGAACTCACCTATGACAAGTCATTTTCACAGAATAATATTATATGCAGGCTATTTACATAAATAAAGTATAAATGATCAAATAACCGAATACTGTTTTGATTTTTTTTTTACATTGAAAATATACAAGACACAAGAAAAGCAATAATGAAATAGTATACTAATTTATGTTCAAATATTTATATTTGTTTAAATATTTAATATTTATATTTTATTTCTTTAATCTTTTTTCCCATTCCTATAACAACACAGAATAGAAATAATTAGGGCAATGGAGAATATTATAAGCCAGAACGTTATGTTTTGACCTTGAATGGTTTATTTAAAAATTAATAAAATGTGTGATGTTGCTAGAAACAGCCATAACGTTTTAGTAACTTAAAAGATGAGTGAAAATAAACACGCTGAAACAATTTCAAATGTCATAAATTGCTAATGCAATTTTCTGTCTTAGCAAGAAAGTACATTATGTTCCTATGAGGGACATTTGTTGGTACACCTGTCTAAACTGCTTATCAGTTGAGGACATATTCCTCATGTTTCACATTCATCATACACCATCATGCTTAATAAATAAATATTCTAATGACACTAAATAACTTGCAGTTACTTTGCAAAATGTGGATTGCATTAGACACACTAAAATAACTACAGTGGTAAAATCAGCAGTATAAGTTGATGCATTAATGTACTGCAGTTTATACAACAGATTTCTGAGACACCCAAACAAACACATCCCTCCCTTTATTGCTCCACCTTCAAAATAACGAACATGCTATACAGCACAGCTGGCACAGACTGAACGCTGATTGGCTATGGTGATCGGTCCACATTTTTTCTCCTATGTTTATACAGCCAGAACTATCTGTAAAACAATATTTTTTTAACACACACAGAACAGAGATCTAGAAAATACTCACTAAATTGTTTGATTTGGTGTTGATTTAAATTTGAAACAGTGTTTCTCAGATATCACTTGCAACCTTTATGTCTCGTTTTCTAATGTGATTGGACAAGTGCTCCAATAGTGCTGATATTTGGTAAAACAGCACTGGGACACAGCTTGTATCCATCTGTTTGTCTGTGGCTTTATGAAGTTATGAAGGTTAATATTTTGGCTTCTTTGGAACTATTTTTGTTGGCCAAAAAACAGTATACAAACTAATTGGACAAATTTTGTGTGCAATTAATAGCAATTATATGCTATCTAAAACAGCTTTGAATGCAGGTCATCCAATCAAAATTTAGAGTTTAAACTGTTTTATAATCAAAGACAATTATGGCCATCAGAGTTTTTCTTAATTCTGTAGAATATTCTGCCTTTCCATTCCAATAGAAAAGTAAATAAAACATACAGGAGTATATCACAAAATCTATACGAATATAAATTCAGTTGAACGCCCATGAGCCCTCTCTCTCTCATTCTCTCTGTTTCTCTAGGCTGTTCTTTCATCACAATTGTACTCATGCATTTTGATATTATTTCCTAAATTTCTGAAGGTTAGAAAGAAAATGTTTAATTTATGGGGTGGGCTGTGTGAGCAGTCACTAGCATATCACCCATGCGCCTTATGTAATGTATTATTTTGCACCTAACCCAAGCCCAAACCCCCATCCTTGCCTTAAATGCAACCTTAGCCAATAAAATATTAAAAGAAACATTAAAATGTATCATTTTGCACAGGAAAACGTAGCTGCCTTATTCTTTTGCTTGTGAGTTGGCTATCAATATGCAATTAACAGAAATCAAATTATTAACTATAGCAACTGCAAAAGGACAGCAGAATAAGAGCAGAAAACAATATATATATATATATATTGTCACGGGTGAAGAATCACACGACACAGTAAGCTGTGAAAAGGGATCCCCGGAGGGCGTGTTTATTTACAAACAGGGGTGTGAGGTGCGTGTGGGTG
>JAZGTJ010007802.1:3590-22140 GCA_036877575.1 Botia almorhae | reverse complement strand
AATAGTATTTCATGTCTTAAAATAGAGAACCAGCACAATGTCTTCTCATAGTTTCCTCAGCGTCCTTCTGCCACATATTTTTGTCTTTAATTACAAACAGTTCTGGTAAGTATGCGCACAGCACATTCCTAATCACTGACTGTCACATTCTGGGAATGTACACATTCTGAGAATGTACAGTGTACACATGACGCAATTTTTATACTCAAATTAGACTGTGGTTTGGGGGGATAAACCAAATATGTTACCAAGCTGGTTCTGGAAAAGCTTACAAAAGCAGTGTACCAGCAGTGAAGCCAGAAAAAATGATATAGCCTAGTTATATTTTAAGAAAATCCTTTATTTAGTTCAGAATTATGTTATCCGACGACAACATTACAATTATGTTACAGAAGTACAAATAACCTTCTGAAGTAACTAGGTACACGTCATCCTGGAATGGAAATTACTGAAAAATTACAAGAATTCTTGTAGTATCACTTCTAAGCAACTTCTAATTCCTACGGTTTAGTAAGAATAAAGCAGCTTCATAATACAGATCTACCACTAATTGCTGTTGATTTTCTTCTAATAAGATAATTTAAGTTTAATTAGAAACCAAAAACAGTGACTGTGTTTACATTAAGCTTAATATTCTGTTAATCCAAAGAAAGTCTACAGTGAATTAACTCCCTGGATCTGCATAAAATGGAACACCTGCCAATCAATGGTTTAATTGACAAACCTTTCAACAGCATATAATTATGGTAACCTTTGTTTGTAACATGATCACATTCTGATTTTGAATACATTACTGTTTAGTGTCCATGCTCACACCTACCCTGACACAATTTATTTATAAACATGCCAGTTGTCGTACATAAAGAGAACAGATCTATAACTAACACACTTTTTTTTATAGAAACATTATGTGAAATGAAAATGTCAAATGCTTTTATAGTATATAAACTTATACTTTTACTATAAAAATTATAGTTATAGCTATAATAATGAATCACATGGAAGCCATATTTTATACAAGTTCAAAGAGAATTCAGAGGATAAGCAGATTCAAAACACATTTTGCATTTTGAGTCTAATGTACTCTTTTACGCATTTACGATAATCTGCTATCTGTATCTGCTATTATTATGTTTTGCCTGCATCTTACTGAGTGTATTATAAGATATCTCGTTTTCTTCATGTGCAAATAAACTCAAGTGTGAGTCATCTAGCGTGAGGGTAGATGACTGGCATTTTCTTAAACTCAAATTAAGTTTCAAAGCTTTGCTTAGTCCCATAATAAGCTTCATTCAGCTCAACCTCGCCTTGATGTGTTGAAAGACTAGGATTTAGAACTCCTACGCCTATGCCCTGCGTTATACACAGTGACAACAAAGAATCAAATAATGGCATGCATGAGAAGTAGAAGCTTTTATCTTTGTCAGTTCGTGATAACTTATGCAAATTAGGTAGCGCCAAAACTAATGTCAACATATAAAACGTTATTATAAAAGTTTTCCAGAAAATCTGATGCTCTAGTTTTGAACCGGTTTGAGACGACTGCTCAATTAACCTGTAGGTCGTCTGAGGATAAAGATTTTTGTGTGCATGAGCTGCCCTCTTGTGGGTAATACGAAGCAGCAAAAGGTTACTGCGGAGTTGATGAAATCTACTAGAATTACTATGATTACAAAATGCTTGTTTTAGTAAATTTATAAAAAATAATTAAAACGCATAACAATAAATTAAAATAAAATAAGTGTACAGAAACATGACAATTTTTAATTATAGCATCAGGAAAATTACTTATATATGCAAGCGATCCTAAATTAACAGTTTTAATCTCAATTTAATACCAAAATCTAAGATTCTAAAGTCCATCTCCGCCTCAGCCCACAGTTCCATATTACCTGTCCCAACATACCTAGTCCACCCAATAAAGACGGCAATAAAACCCATCTAAACCGAGGTGAAACAGACAAAGAATTATGCTTTTCTTCAATGACTGACCTAATCCATTTGCCAACCGAACACTGTTGGGTTTAATTTTTTTGGTTCTAAAATTGTGATTTTCTATAACCTTGGGTTGCCTGGCAAATTTACCGTGTCGTGTTAATTGTTGTAGTACATGCTCAGTGTGTTGTCTAAAAGCCTAATGCTAAGCACTACAGACCTTTTCTATTAAACAGTGATTTTAAGATAATATCTAGTCAGATGTGGAGAACAGCGGTGTACATTGATGTAGTTTTTAACTATATGGCGCCCTCTTATGGCTGATGAGAAATAACACAGGTTTAGGTCACAGCTTTACACAAAAACTGTTATTTTAAGGCTGATCATGAATACGCAAAAAGCAGAAACTGCAGTTTTTAAAAACAAGATTTACATTTTATTATTAAATGACAGATGACACCTTTATGAATTATTATCTCTCTCAGTATGTAAGGCAGTATATAAAGCTGTTATGAAACAATTTTTAATGTAAAAGTTTCTGCAGTACAAGTAACTTTTAATTGAAAATGTTCCTCTTTAGGTTTAAACACCTAACATTAGGTGTAGCAAAAAGTGTAGTTTGTTAATGTTTATAAAGTCACACTTACTTTTTACGCAGTTTAAATGTTTCTTTATACATAAAAATATATAGGGATGGAAGGGTGTCCCTTACAAAAGATTCATCATGCTTGGGGGAGGGTGGCTCTGCCATAATCGAGATTGAAAACCCCTCCTGTAGTCTTTTCAATAATCATATAAATGGAATGATAACGCTAGGGGGCGGTCGGGAGTATTTTCCATCAGTTTTTCATTCTTTTGGTGGAAAGAGTCCAGGATTGCTGGAGAAATCCATTTGTATGCAGTTCCCAGCGCTTCCGTAACTCGCAGTATCCCGCAGTTTACTTTAGAAACTTGGGAACTGTACGCGATGGATGAATGCTAAAACTAGTGTGTTACCCTTACAGTGTCGTTTTCTGTCTATTTCTGTTCTCAAGAAAGAAGCGCTTTACAATCGCAGAAACATCTTCCTGTGTCGAGGTAAGCACACGTTTTGTATGTAGCAACAGTACTTCTGTAATAACAATGTTACGAAGCGCGCACTGCTTTGTGAAAGGGAAAATGGATCAAAGGTTTGTTTGTGTTAGGGGTGATCTTAAAATGTTCCTTTTGAAACGTTTTGTACATCATACATAATCACAAACTCCAAGCTTACTAAAACACTTACATGTTGTTGAAATAAGTGTAGCGGTATAGGATGCAAATACTGCACTAGTAGGCTAAGACGAAAACACACGAGAGACATTTCAAACACGTTGTCTCAAATTAGCTGTTTTTCTTTGTTCTGAGATTTGCTTGGATTAACGAAATACAGATTAGTGAGTCATCGTCCATACTGACTGTGGCCCAGTACTCCTTCAGTTAAATCTTTTTTAAACTCACTATATGAAACATTTTAAACTCAATATATGAAGGTCACAATTTACAATTGCTTCATACTTTTCGTAAAATAAAATACCCCTGGAGGCACGAAGCCTCTAAACAGCCATTGGTTCATTTTTTCCGTAAGAGTTTTGCTGTTATAAAACTTCATGCTGTGATTCATAACCTGTGGTTTTCCTGCAGTAACCCAATCATGAGTGTGTTGCCCCCGGTGCGAAAAGACCGCATCATCGGCCAACTTCCTAAGGTACGTTCTTTATATACAATGTATTGATGCGCAAATTATCCATTGTTCTATTAAATTGCTCGTCTGGATCTTTTTCTTTCTTTCTTCTTTCTCTGCCAAATGCGGAGTTGCTGAATTTATTTCACATGTTGTAGTGCTTCAACAAGGCTGCTGCTTTGCACACAGAAAATGAATTCCACAGCAAGGTTAGGACGGCTTGTCAACAACAGAGGACGGGCACAGTGGGGTGAGATACAAACTTAATTGCTCACACCCTTATTTGAATCCGTGTTCAATGAGTAAATCAGTGCTAAACGAGTCTTTATTATTCAGCATTGATGTAACTTTTTTAATATCTAAATGTGTTTTACATATTCAGAATTCATCGGATGGGATTTGCAGCATTGTTTAATCTGTTGCTCTTTCTCTGTTTGACCAGTAGGTTTAAAATCTCCAAGGTCATTGTAGTTGGTGATCTGGCAGTGGGAAAAACCTGTTTAATAAATAGGTGAGCAAGTTTCAGAGTTAATGTACTGATTAATGTTTAATGATGTGAAAATGTTTAAGGGAACCCACAAGTATTTTATCACACTTATTCTATGGTCATTTATGACTTTGTACATTTTGTAAAGATTTTTGTAAAAATTTTGTGGATTTTAGATTTTGTAAAGATGTGTTTGACAAAAATTACAAGGCCACCATTGGTGTGGACTTTGAGATGGAGAGGTTTGAAGTTCTTGGGGTTCCTTTCAGCTTGCAATTGTGAGTATGACCCAACCTGTATCTGACATCTCTTATCACACAAGTTATTGCTGAAGAATTTCAAAGTAATGTTTGTTTGTTGTCCTTTTCCAGGTGGGACACAGCAGGTCAGGAGAGGTTTAAATGCATTGCCTCTACATACTACAGAGGAGCTCAGGGTAAAAAAACAACAAATAATATTGACAGATAGAATTAAAACATGTTGTATTATTTGATATAATTTGGTTGAATTTGCTATTAATAATATCATTTTATGCATTAGATCTAACTAAATTAGTTGTAATGATACATTGTAACCCAATAAAATCTTTACCATAATTCTTCCTGAAGCGCTTATTCTTTATCATGCCTTGCTTCCAGCTGTAGTCATTGCGTTTGATTTGACTGATGTGGCTTCACTGGAGCACACCAGGTAAGTTAAATGACATCATTACTCCCCTTTAACCCCGCCCTCTGGATGACCAATTACACAATAGTCTCTGCTTCACACAGTGAAATGTAGCATCCACCCCTTTTCTGCAGGCAATGGCTAGAGGATGCAATGAAAGAGAACGACCCCACCAGTGTATTACTCTTCCTGGTTGGCACAAAGAAGGATCTGAGTGTAAGTGGCAGTTTTTAATGTAAATCGTTACACAGGTATAAGGAAGCTGGTTGTTCTGTTTTTTATATTGTATGTTTATGCTTGGCCACATATAATCCTATGTGTCTTTCCTCAGTCTCCTGCCCAGTATTCTTTGATTGAGCAAGATGCCATTAAAATGGCAGAGCAGATGAAAGCAGAGTACTGGGCTGTATCTGCCTTATCTGGTGAGTTACTCAACCAGGGAACATGAGTGGTATAGTGTATTTTAATAGAAAGTTATTTTGCAGTCAGAAACATTACATTCATTTATATTATATAACTCTGGGATACATTGTATCTGCTTACGTTTAAGGTTTAATAAGACATTAGTGTTATTTTTAGTATTTTAGATTCAATATCTGTACAATTTAGTGTTTTTTGCTTACATTGTTATACAGTTTAATAAACAATATTTAAATTTAGATGCTGCTATTTTGCTTAATGTTCTCTTTTTCAAAAATACTCATTTCAAAATTGAGTTTTGGTAGGTGGGAAAGATAGGTAAATAAATAAGTATTGTTGCCGTTTCATGAATTGTACTTTGTTTATGTTGTGTTTAAATCTGTCTTTGTTATGGCAGGTGAGAACGTGAGAGAGTTTTTTTTTAGAGTGGCGTCTTTAACATTTGAGGTGAATGTAATGGCAGAACTGGAGAAAAGTGGATCCAAGCAAATCGGGGAAGTTGTTAGTAAGTAGTGAGCTGTGATTTTATAACAATGTTGCACTAATGCTGCAGAGCCAAAAGTGTAAAATCAGTTTTTCTGTTTGTTTTATGGGCTGATTCCATAGATGTTTAGCATAATGTTTAGTGAGATCTAACATTACCATCTTAGAACACAGTGCAAGTATCTTTCGCAATTAGATCTGTTTCTGAATGTAATGTCCTTATATTTGTATTAAATATTTTATATGTTCAAATAATGTAGGTAGTATAGTATCCATAAAGATTTGATTGGATTCATTGGATATTGATTATTGTTGGTTAATATTATATGTCCTGCCTGAGCAGCCTTGATTACAGCAAAGAAAAGTCAGATTGTTATTACATTTTTAAAAAGATTTTAAAGCAAACATATTGTGTGCTCTGATGCACAATGTGCTGAAATGAATCGTTTACAGTAAGACCAGTAAATAAGAAAGTAAATATGATCAATGTTGTCATTTCATACATATTAAATCAACTTCTTTCTCTGTAGAAATCAACAGCAACCCAAACAACTTGTATGCAACTTCCAAGAAGAAACAGACCAACTGTTGTCAGTAAAGGCTGATCATGTGGAAATGAATACAAATTTGCACTGACCAATAACGGTACCAAAGCAAAACATCCATGCAAACCTACATGTTTGTGCAGTGGGAGAATCTATTGGAAAAGAAAAGCAGGAGAGACATTTCATCTACAGGAATGTAGAGCGAGCAGTGTGGTTTGTTATTATTAGGTGGAGCCGATATTCTGCTGCATAAGGGAAAATATTCCCTTGCTGGATATCTTGAGGTTTTCATTTTTTCTGGCAAAGTGGCTTTTACTTTTTTCAAGAGGTCTATGCACAATTTTTTGCATTAACTCCAAGTGTATTTTTGTACTGTGTTATTTACAAATGCATTTTTACAGTCATATCAATTTTTGAAAGGTACGCAAGAGGATTATGCATAAATTGCACAAATGCAATAAGTAATCATGTTTTACGATATCAAAATTCCTGTCATTACAAAGGGCAATAAAACTGTTCCTATCATATGCTTTATATATTTCAGCATTAGAACATTATAGAAACTGTATAACCAGTTTCTAGTGCTTGATATTTTTTCTACATAAAATGGTTTCACAATTTTTCTTACATTTATTTTAAACCAAACCTGCTATAATAAACATAATAGTTAACACTTCTCTACTGTTATCAGTATTATTATATTATTAGTGTGATTAAATGTTTTCTCCAATATAAATGAATGTATTTTTGACCATTTGTAAGTGAACAATGATTTAGGAATCCGTTAGTGGCCTCTGGTGGTCATATATAATATGACATCACTAAATGGCATAAACGTACGTTAGGTTAAACTTTCAAATTTAGTCCTTATGTAAAAGTTAAAACACAGTCGTATCTAAAACCATTTTTAAAGCATACAAAATCTAACTTTAAAAAAATAAAATCTGTGTGCACAAAAAATGTATGCTGCAACATCTGGATAATTTACCAGATTAAATAACTGTAAGATGCTTTCCCAATTTTCAATTGTTTCCTGATTTTAAGAACTGAAGTTCATAAAAGATTCCAAGTATTGACTGTCTATCTGAGCTTGGAGCTCATCTGGAATGCAGTGGGAATACTTACAGTTTTGCTTTAGCCTCTTTCCCCCCTCACTGTTCTCAATATCCACAGCATAATGGGACTCTACAAAACAATCAACACTATTAATTTTTGTTCCCAGTAGCTATTTGCTGAATTATTACATAATCTGCTCATATATTCAGTTGTCCCAATTTTTTGTTCTGGATCTTGCATGCAAAAACTTAAATTTCCTCACCTTACAGTTAAAAGAATGTCAATAAACTCAACACCAGTTGTATTTTATTTGCATTATTTATTTTGACAGTGGCTTTATAAGGGAGGATCAAAACAACACAAGATTTTGGGTGGAGAGGGTTGGCACTATGGTTGGTATTATGTTTTAAAACATCTCTGCTTTTATTTTACTAGTGTTTTTGAGTACCTACCATAGTAGCTCCCTGATTCTCCACCAGTTTGATGGCTGCTTTAATAGTTCCTCCAGTCTCAATCCACTGATCTACTGTAAGAACCAGCTGACCTGTAAAACATCATAACATGTTACGGTTACTCATTTTTCTTTGTTACCTAGAACCATATGTGTCATTACTGCACATGATTGCTAAAAGAGCTAAAACATAACACTGCTTTACATAGTTTGTGTTATTGATTATAAGGATTAAACAGCAAAGACGATCAACAATTTATAAAGCACTTTGTCCTTTCTGAATTGAAAAAGGGGGAATTGCTTTAATAAAATCGCTTGTTCATGTGTGAAATTGTGTCTATATTTATACAGTATAAATGTCTTAGCACATATTCACATACAGCAGTACCTGGCTTTAACACATCAACACACACTTCCATGAGCTTTTCATGTCCAGAGTAGTTGCTGTACTCCTGAGTGTGAGTTTAAACACATTGGTGTCCTGTTTTTCGATTGGCCAGAAATCCCTTTCCTTATGTTGTGGCCACAGCTGACCCTGAAAATGGCAGGAGCAAGTTAAAAAACTGGAAAACAAGGTTTAGATTTCAATCATCAGATTGGCGTAGAGACTTGGAAAATAATTTTAAATAATATTATTTAAATAATGTTAAACTGTCATTGTTCAGAGCAAAACGTACACGTTTATGTAGTAAAGCATTGTAGCCTTTGTAATAGAGCAAATATATTATTAAGTTTTTTGCAGCTAGTATATTTAATAAAAAAAATATTAAATATCTGGAAAGACTAAACGTTTTGTTGTATATTTTTATTGAGTCTGATATCCTGTGGTCTATATTTAGCATTTTTGCCCAGGAGTTATATTTACTTTTAAGTAATGGGAACTGATCTTAAAATATAGACTCTTTAGTTCAGGCTGCCTTGCGTCACATTACTACAAAATAAAAGTATTATACCGAGCCCATGGCATCTGTTCCGGCCACCAGATCAATCTCTTCTTTCTGGAATTGTTTGAGAAGGTCCTTCACACAATCAGATAGTGCCTGGATCAGTCAGTGAAGAGTAACAAGAAATGTGATCAGAGATCAAACTAGTCAAGCTGCTATAGCCCCCAGAAACATGTCTTACTTTATCTTCCAGAATTGGTTATATAATATAATGATAAAATGTCAAGCTAGATCATTCAATAACGTGCATTAACGTAAATGGGCTATCTATGAAAAGTTAACGGTTTTCCACATGCATCAGGAGCGACAGCCTACCTGTAAATTACAGTAGAGTCTTGATGGGTCAAGCCAGGAAAACTTTGGCCCCTTTGTGTTTGGTACCATAAGTGACAACAACCATCGTTTTTGTTTTGGGGAACATCTGAAACATCCATTTTGAAAAGACTGAATAAAAAAAACTGAATCACGGTAGGAAACTCTACACATATGTAGTGTCAAGTCCAACTAGTCCAAAAGGGGCGTTTCTGCCTCTCCCCCAGAGTAATCGCTTACCGTTATCTACATGTGTTCAAAACAACAGTGCTTGTGTTTACTGAGCATATCTTAATCTAAATAAATTAAGGATACTGCAAATGTAACTTACCTTTAAGGGCTATAACCTAAAGCAATCCAATAGTACTGCAAGAGGGAATTCCGAACTGATATTTTGACCTGATCATTTTTATATCCATTTTTACATTTTTACATACACTATTTCATCATTTTATAGTAAAGTTATTAGTATATGATTGCAATTGTTTTAGCAATGTAAATGTGAGAATCATGTGATGACACACAAACACAATGAACAAAACAAACAAAAAATAAAGTGAATAAAACAAAGATGCACAAATTTCTACCGCAAATTATATTGTATATTATTTTTTATGTTTTTGGAGTCTTTAATTAAAGTTTCAATTAATTAAGAATGTAAGCCGTATAGGCTATAATCTTTTGTGCAAGGTGACAATCCGCTTCATTTTGCATGTGTTCACCAAATTGCTCCTGTTTTGTACCGCATGCATTATTTTAATAAAATGAGGATACTATTGACAATTTTATGCATTTGATACGTTTAAGCCTTTTATATTATTTATTCCCTCTTGCAGACTCATCCGTTGTTGCATACGTTTGGACCTGCATCTTAACTTCAAGTTTCAGTTAAGACATTTGCATGAGAAAATGAGCATAGTTTTGCTCTGGTCATACTTTTATTTGTAAATGTTGTGTTCTTAACATTTCTTTAAAGCAAAAACGTATAAATAACAATAAATACATTTGTGCCACAATGTGCAGTGGTGAAATATTAATTCTGTAGGTATGTGGAACACGAGGTGATTAGCCTAAAATCCTGGCAAAAGTTTTTAATGAGTGGGCTGATAAATTAATAATACATCGGGCGGATTTTCCAATGTTTTCCAAGTCTCATGTTGCCTCTGGTGATTTGACATAATTTGTTTCCACCCACACCAATCCGATTTTTTTGCCACAGCTCACCGCTGGTCTCAGTGGGTGTCATATGCAAGCCGACCGTAAATATTTTGCATTTGGACGCTTTCTAGTTTCCCATTTATTTGGGTATTTATTAATTAATTGTTATAACAATTAATAAAACAGCTAAAGTGCATATAATCTATATTTGTAATGTGTATAATATAAATATTTCATTCTTTATGAGAAGTATAGCCGTGAAAACAAACAACTATTGGCTTTATCGCCCGCAGCACATTTGAATGCGTGTCTCTTTTTAGTTAAAGCAAATATATTTACATATGGATAAACGTGCATTCTCTCCTCAGATGACCCCTTTTCATCTTGGTGGCGCCTAATCTACTATTAAAGTCTCCTTTAAAGATCTTAAAGATCCGTGTTACTAGGAAAAGATGCGGACACTGACTTATGTGTACCACAAAAGTAACAGAGATTTTCATTCGTCTGCATTAAAAAAGCCCACTGTTCCTAATTAGGCCACTACCCATTCTTGTTGTGGAATTAGAATGCCCAATCTCGTTGGGTCGGAAGAATCACCCCATCTCTTGTTACTATGGAAAGCGCGACAGGAACCTCCTACCTGCTGCGTCACCAAAGTAAATCTTGAGGTGTTGGAAGCGATGGGGGTTACTTGCGGTCAAAACACGGATATCCATTACACACTGCATCCGTTACGCGGAATGACATTTTAAAGCACGTGCACAGAACAAAAGAAAGTTTTGATTAAAACATGCAAATGGATTGTTTTGCATTTGAAATATTTTGCTGAAGGCCTGTTGTTTCGTAAATGTGAAGTTATTTGTTTTCTATAGTCTGCTTGTAATGCTTATATCTTTTGTATTATGGTTCGAATAGTAATGCCAATTTCCATCGTCTTAAATTGTAATAAAAGTGTGATGACCATGAAAGCAACGAAACAAAATCTTGTAGTATTGTACTCTTGCAAATAAGAGAAAGAATTTGCCTTTTGCAAATATAGCTAGGGATTTACGTTTAAAGACACCATTGCACATTGTTCATCTGCCACGAAGAGGAGAGAACAGATGTCTATTCGACTATTCATGGAGGAAAGGGTTAATTTAATGACAGACCCCTCCCATTATTGACCGGCAACATATTAATACCCACAGCGGACTTTGAAAGAAGTCGGTACTCTTTAGAAAGGAGAGGCTGCGTTGCTGTCTGTGACTTCGTGGTGCTGAAAGCGCCACCCGCCGCGATGTGGTCCGTGTTTTTCGTCTTTCTGTCCTATCTAGACAGGAACTTTGTCAAAGGTGAATTCTTAGGCTCTGTAGATGCGGAAAAAGAGAGCAAAGAGCTGTTTTACATGCTCAACAATACTCTCTGCGCAAAAAGTTCAGTTGCAGGGGACTATTATCTCCATCAGGTAACCAATGGAGTTATAGAGGTTCGATCAGTGCATGACTCCGAAGGCCGTTTGGTGGACTGCTCTGTGATCCAAAACGAAATGCAAGTCAAATCCTTCATGCACTTTTGCAGACTTGGTTTAAGAAACCAGAAAACGCGCTCTGATTTGAAGCGTAGTTTGACGGGCGTGTCGGAAGCGAATTGTAACAAGCTGAAATCCAAAGCCGACAGAAACGTGATCGTGTCAACAAAACAACAAAAAGAGACGAACTCGGATGCTGCGGACAATAAAAACACGCTCCATCGATCCAAGCGAGGCTTCACCTATCCTGGGACACTTTGGTGCGGTGCAGGTAACATCGCGGAACATTATGATCAATTGGGTGAGTAGAATTGAATTCACTTGATTGAATTTGCTTGATTATATTTATTCTATTTAAATAAAGCTTAAGATTAGTATTAGTAAATGTTTAAACAAGATTATTAAAATCAAATTTTATTATCTGGATTTAGGCATTTTGTAACTTTGCATCTGAATTGTCTGTCTGCAGGTGAATTCGCAGAAACCGACAAATGCTGCCGCGTTCATGATTACTGCCCGTACGTCATTCATGCATTTTCCTCCAACTATGGATACACCAACTTTAAATGGCACTCCCTCAGCCACTGTGACTGCGACAACGCGTAAGTTTAATATAATTGATGATAAATTTGATGAAAAATTTTTCCCGCAGCGTTACGTGCAATATTTCATCTATCAACATTGAAACAACTACATAAAACAACAATTTTCTCATTCTTGTGTAATTGCTATAGTCTACATGGTGCGATATTTATTACCTACATGGAAAATTCATTCGTCACACTGCATGAGTGAAGGAATAAATGATTAAAATAATTAAGAAAGGTATCTAAAATATACACTTTGTTACAAATGAATATGCATTTATAGCTAAAACACAATCATAATGTTGAATAAGGTTATCCATGTTAATTGCCAGCTACCTGTAAACCACAATGAAAATGTTTAATGTGTTAAACTGATAATTTAATATATACAGTAATATATTTAAAATATACAGTTATATATATACAATATACACAGTTATGTATACATATATAGCAAGAAGTCATTTTTCAAACTACCATGAGCACCTCTGTATCTTACAGGTTGAAAGATTGCCTGAGGCGTGTCAATGACACTTCATCCCGAGTGGTTGGACAAGCCTTCTTTAATGTGATTGAAGTGCCTTGCTTTGACTTCTCTTATGAGAAACAGTGTGTGGAGCGTCACTGGTATGGGGTGTAAGTATCAAACTCTAAATGTAAATCTAAAATATCTAAGGTAAATGTACATCTGTCCCGTTCTGCTCCAAACTCTACAGTAGCTGAATAAAATGTGATTTTTTGCTTCTTTCTATCAAAGGTGTAAAAGGTATGACACCGTTCCAGTTGCAGTGATTAAAGAATCAATCCCCTATGACTTCGGGGGCATTGATGTCATTGATGTACTGACTATATCTCCTCCTAAGAAGTCAGACAAAGAAAAGCAAAGTGAGACACATAGAATAGAAAGCGCAACGCAGTCATCATTCTCTGAACCGAAGACCACCACCCTCGAAGAGCCCTCGCTCACAAATATGGTGACAGCGGCAGAGGACTTCATCAAAGTTCTCGCCACTGTCTCTACCTCGCAAAGCTCGTCTGCAGACACCGGCAAAGGAGACACACAACCGTCAGATAAAAAGAGGAAGAAGAATTCTGACAAAAAGAAAAAAGAAAGCAAAAAGAAAAGAGGAAAGGGTAAAGGCAGGAAGAAAGACCAAAAACTTGATGCCGTGTTGAAAGTTGATGAAGGAACATCATCTACACCTTCTATCAGTCAAATGGAGGTCATGGGTAAAAATGTTGTTGAGGGCCATGCGAAGATCCATAGATTTAGTGCAAAGATAAACCACTTTATGAACAGTGAGCTTGACGCTGTGGGAAACGGGGCGCTTTCTAATAAAATGATGAGAGATGATCCTCAAAGAACAGTTAATGAAAGTCAGGAAGCTGTCGCCACCTCAGTGAGTACAAGGAAAGAACTACAAAATCTCGAGCACAGACAAGCAAACAACACAGAGTTAGAATCCTTCACACCTACATCTCACATCACTCCAACATCACGTGATAACCCCATAATCTCAAAGCTGAGACACAGAAGTGAAAATATTTCCCCCTTGGAAACCACCCGGCCATATTTAAAGGAAGAAACACTTTCAGCAAGTCCAGCTGAAGGCGTTAGCCCGGCAATGTCTGCAACAGAGAGTCCCATTATTGAAGTAAGAAAAGAGATGCCACACAGTACACAGTCCAAGAAAGAAAAGAGACCTGTAGTCGCCACATCCACGACACAGAATACACCCATTGTTAGAATCAGAAGGCCAAGTTTGAGGCAGAGGGAAGGAAGGAGGAGAATGAAGAAAATCCTTACTCCCTCCACAGAAGAACCTCCTCAACATTTCACCTCAGATTCCCTATTGGTCTCAGGTTCTGAGACAGGGGCCATGACTGTCGGTGGAACTCAGATACTGGAGAGATTGGGCTTTGACCGTCTTGAAAATCTAATGGATGACTTTGCAACAGCAACACCTTCAAGTGCACCCGCTGGAACTGCAAGGAACAGACAGCAAAGTTTGAAGGTTGCTAAGGGAAGAAGGAGATTTAAAGAACAACCCAACCCTTCCAATAACAGGCGCGTAATCAAAATTTGTTATGAAGTCGTTTTGCCTGCCGAAACAGATACAACACAAATTGCTGCACTGACTCAGGAGAACAATGTGGTTCAGTCAACAGATCCTGAACTAAGCACAACCCCTACATTTCCTCTCACACAGACTAACGCTCCATCCATTGTGACTCGCAGTCCTAGAAACACGAAAATGAAGAGAACCAAGAAGCGAGGAATCAGGGAAAAAAAAGGAAAAGCTAAAACAGAATGAGATTTGATACGATAGGCTCCATCTTGTGCAACCAGATGGTCTGTTATTATTTAGTTTGCTACATGATAGGCAGCAAAGTTGTTTTAATGAGCAGCATGTTTTAAATTACTCTGTTATTTTAGATCCTCTGATGGTAGACTGACGGCCAGATACATTTTTCAAGCATATGTTTCTCAGCATGATTGCTGAATAAAGGAAATAAAAGCAGTGTCATTTTTCCAGTAGTATGGTTTAAGAAAACATATCTGTGCTCCACAGTATGGGGTTTCATTTTTATTAAACGCAGTGGACGTGTTTTGTGTACTTACAGGTGACCTGATTATTTACAGTATTCACTTCCTGTATTAAAAGAAACTAAGCAGGGTACCTGCAGTGCATTGGGTACATTTAAGATGCCTTTTGTTCCAGCAGGGAGACTTTGGTCTTCTTGGGGTATTACTGCAAGTGGTATTAATAAGGGCGGAAAAGGGTCACATTCTTTACAAAGGATAATCTGGTTTAGGTGCCCCACACAACCGCCATCATTAAATAAGTATTGTAAAACTTAAATCTTCCATCGGCTGATTCTCACGTGCTCCTGTTGGAAACTGAGCCCTTTGGGGAACATGTTTAAACTATGTTTAAGTGAGCAGGGGAACTTATCAAGACATTTAATGTCAGTTATTTAAGACAAATAATCAGGTGTTGCATTAATGCATATGGAGTAGCTGGTTTAAAAATTTTGCAATGGGCGGTCTGGGAGAATCTGACCCTCATAATAAGTCAATTAAAGTCAAAACAAATGGTGGGGGGGGGTCAAGGTGCATATTTTTAACCTGGCGGCAACATTAGGCTGTTCAACCGAATTTTATTAGGAGTAATTGTCTGAACATTTATACAACATACATAATGTCATTTTGTATCACTTTATTATAGGTTTACATATAACAAATATATTTAAATACCATTAATGTTTTGTTTAGAAGGCTTTGAACATAGTTGATATTTGGTTAACAGTGATGGGGTCCAAAAAATGAAAAAAAAAAACCTGGATTGGCGACCATACAAGATGGCCACTTAAATATGTTACATAGCAATTTCTTTAACAAATTGTCTCATAACAGCTGACAAAAAGTCTGTATGCAACACTTTTAAATTAAAATGTAAGATAAATTATAAAGTATAATACAAAACTAATACACTTACACTAATATACCAGTTTAATAGCTGGTTACACTTAATGTTACTGGTTGCACGTCATTATTCAAATGATGGACCACCCAAGTTTATTCACATTACGGTCTGAGCAAAACATCACGCCATTTGACATCACACTAACTTCCTTCTCTATGACCTCTGCTCTACTCAGTATTTCCAGGACAGGCACATGTAAACAATGTGGAGTCTCACACTACTTCTCTGGTTCCCAGACACGGAATAATAATCCAGCATTCAGAGGGTGTAGACATTATGAAACAATATACATTCCAAAACAGTACAATAGTGTCACTTTCAAAGCATAAAAGACAGTTGATGATTGATTTCACCAGTGTTCTTTGCTGTTACACTCATTTAAATGAGGTTAGGTCTCATTGTTCCCATGAGAGCGAGAGGCTTTTGCTGAGTAACTGCATGTTTGTGTCCACATACTGAGTGGGAAGGCGAGGGGTCGCCAACGGACTGTCTAGGAACCAGAATTAATGGGCTGGAGGTAATAAAGCAGCTAGATCAACATTTGCTAGGTATTTCCAAAACAACTAAACATCTGAATAACTAAATATGTAAAGGCTAAAGGTGGGACTGATATCATTAATCCTTTTAAAAAGTAAAAGTTCAATGGTAATATTTTAATTTATTATCCTCAAGTTTTCTACTGGCATGCTGCAACAGCAAAACAATAGGCATTTCATACTTTCCCTACTTGGAAAGACACATTTTATTCTGATCTTACTTTTCACAATTATACAACAAAAAATCGTTCGCCCCCACATCTTGAATTTCAATTTTATCATTTTTATCAATTTTATCATTTTATTCATTGTCATTTTCGGATTTTCTCACCATTAGACACTTAGTAGATTCTGGGCCAACATTTTAGAAATGCCACTTTTTTAGAAAAACACAGGCTATCAGAAACACATCTGTTCCAAAGGCATCATCTGAAGTTCTGCAGCCTCCATATGGGGCAAATAAAACAAAAACAATAATAACTGATCATCATCAAAACTTAAAAAAAGACCAGTTTTCCCATCTGCTTAAAAAGACTATGATTGATTCTATACACTAAACAAAAAACACAGACCAATGACAGAAATTTGATTCTTATATGGTTCTTATTCTGGCTCAAAATTCTATTTAACCCATGACCTTGCCAAAGTTTAGGGGATATACTCTGTCAAAGAATAAGCATTATTAGTGATATCACATTTTTGGGTGTTTTTACATCAATAATTATATTATATAAATTATTTATAATATTATATTATTATAAATTAAAGGTTTAATTTAAGGTCTTGTCTACATAATGTGTATTTTTTGATTAACACACATTTTTCTCTCTGTTTTGGCTTTCTGCCTACACTGAGATGGCATTTTTCTCAATAAAAACAAAGCTTTTTGACATTTCTCCAAACTGGATCAATTTAAAAGTGCTGTTTCTGTGTTGTAGTGTGGCATGCAGAAACAGAGGCTTTTGAAAAGGACGGCACAGTTTTAGTTATGTGATGTAGTTTCATATGACGCTCATTCAGTACAAAGCAAGATGGTGGATGTTGTGGTCCCAAGCTTGTGCTCTAAGCACTACATATCATATCTTAATTTTGTTGCTTATAATTATCTTGCACTTACTGTGGAACATATGTGGCTCTTGGTTTCCTGTAACTCTTGACAGAAACCTTCTGTGAAAGCAGAATATTTGGTGGCAGTGAAGGAGTCAATATCGGCTTTGGGCATGACCCTGTGTCCACCCAAGCTAAAACACAGTACAATACATTTAAACATTACAGTAAAAAAACACTTTAGTGCCCGTAAACAGGCATGAATATAAAGACAGTTTTGAAATGTCACAAAATTCTCGCTTACCCTTAATGTTTATGATGTGACCATCCTCAACATTTCTTTCTAAGCCTCGCGGGAGCACACCGACGATCCAATCATATTCACCTAAAAACATGATCCTTGTGACATCATACATTTACATGTTGCATGTCAGAAATACATGGCTGTTCTGTGAGTTACTTACATCCATTATAATCTTCCAGTCATTGGTTCTGCCATGTAATGGTGGCTCTGGGGAAGCCAAGCCAGCGTTATTAATGCACACATCAATGTCATGATGTTGAACTTTCATCCAGCTGAACATGGACAAGACTTTGTCTTCTACAAATAGATAACATCTAGTGCCACTAAATCCACCACTGACAAATCTGTACACTTTCTGGGTAAAGATAAACCACTTACATTTTATAAAGAGTACAAAGCTCAGTGACTTTGGCAGAGGAATTAACTAGTCAGACATTATTTGTAGCATTATAGGCCAACAAAGTAAGTCTACCCTCCTGCATACTAAGATTAAAGAATAGGATGCGATTTTAATGATTGCAATTGCATTTAAATCTCAATGAGATCTCACTTATGCGAGTCGTGAGATTATTGGAATGCAACAGTACGTTGAAATTAATAACGTAAAACTGGTTTATTATTTTATTGCGTTTGCCTGGACGTTCGACATTCGCAGCATTTGCACAACATGCCCCAATATTGGGTAAACTGTCGCAATGGAAGTTTTTTTAGCCTAATATGAATAGCAAAATATGTATGAACACACAAAACAATTAACCAAACAACGAAAATGTAAATACAAATAAAACAATACCCAAAACGATTGTTTTGGCAAACACAAATTAACACCATATATCTTAACCCTCAAAGCCGCCAAGTGATAAAAGATTAGATTAGGTTCAACTTTATTGTCATTACACATGTATGAATACAGGGTAAC
>JAZGTJ010007801.1:0-22145 GCA_036877575.1 Botia almorhae | reverse complement strand
TCATCCCCCAGCATCTGATTGGAAAGCTAAACCTGCTGGGCCTGAACACCTCCCTCTGCAACTGGATCCTGGACTTCCTGACTGGGAGACCTCAGTCAGTCCGTATCGGAAACAGCACCTCCGACACCACCACACTGAGCACTGGAGCCCCCCAGGGTTGTGTGCTCAGCCCATTGCTGTTCACTCTGCTGACTCACGACTGTGCAGCAATGCACAGCTTAAATCACATCATCAAGTTCGCCAATGACACAACCTAAGTGGGTCTTATCAGCAAGAATGACGAGTCAGCATAGAGAGAGGTGCAACGGCTAACGGACTGGTGCAGAGCCAATAACCTGTCTCTGAACGTGGACAAAACTAAAGAGATGGTTGTTGACTTCAGAAGAGCACACCATGACCACTCTCCGCTGAACATCGATGGCTCCTCTGTGGAGATTGTCAAGAGCACCATGTTTCTTGGTGTTCACCTGGTGGAGAACCTCACCTGGTCGCTCAACACCAGCTCCATAACCAAGAAAGCCCAGCAGCGCTTATACTTTCTAAGAAGACTGAGGAAAGCACATCTTCCGCTCCCCATCCTCACCACATTCTACAGAGGGACCATCAAGAGCATCCTTTGCAGCTGCATCACTGCCTGGTTTGGGAATTGCACCATCTCGGACCACAAGACCCTTAAGCGGGTAGTGAGGACAGCTGAGAAGATCATCTGGGTCTCTTTTCCCTCCATCATGGACATATACACCTCACGCTGCATCTGCAAAGCCATCAGCATTGTTGATGACCCCACACACCCCTACCATACACACTTCACCCTCCTACCATCTGGCAGACGGTACCGTAGCATTCTGACTGTTCAGATTGGGCAATAGCTTTTTTCCCCATGCCATCAGGCTCCTCAATAGTCAGTAAAACTGGAATATATATATATATATATATACACAACTGGGCATTTCCGACCCTTCTTTTGCACATCTGGCTGCCAAAATTATGCTACCCATGTTTACACTGTTAACACTTATGTTTACATTTGGTACTACTGTCTTGTGCTGTCTGCACGTTTTGCACTTTATGTATATATTATGTTTAATTTATGTAGCCCTGTATGTCTGTGATGTTTAGAAACGTTGTCTTGTTTCACTATGTACTTTTATATGGCTGAAATGACAATAATTTCCACTTGTAACTTGTAATAAGGAGGGAGTGAGACAGGGCTACTTCCTTATTCTCGTGCGAGCCAGGCTTATAACAGCTGGCTGTGCATTTAGCTGTTAGAGAGAGCTACATTGTGGAGAGTTAAATTGTGGACCAGGCACTGCTCAGCCACTGCATCAGGGTAAAGCCCCACCTCCTGATCCAAGCCTTTGAGCAGGTCGGCTTGTATGCCCGTAATAGGGCGATTCTATGCTGTCCAGCCTGACCCACTATCACATATGCTGTGCAATTCTTACGCAATGAGACTCAAAATGATCTGATTGGCAAAGCCCTGCCCACTGAGAGATTACTCGCAAACGAACAATGTTTGGACCTAGTTGCATCCAAAGTGTGCTCTAAAGCCCTATCACTATCCTCGAATAAGGTTTGGATGCGTGTCTCTAATTCTGAAATCTTCTTTGTCTATTTCCCTTACAACTATTTCCCTACATTTATCACATGTAAAACCCTTAATGCTGACAGGTAAACATGTGGCAAACAATCACAGTTTTACTGTTTTATAGAAGCATTAAGACACCAATACTTTATTAGATGCTATGGGGAAATGCATTTGGTGTGGCTGGTGTCTAAATGTTGTCTAATTGCGCTGATGTGCATCAGTTGCACCTGCTACTATATTAGGGCACCTGTAAAGTGTGTAATCAACTTCTTTGTCTGAGGAAGATGTAGACAGGTGCTCCTGAGGCATGGCAATAAGATTGCCCTAGGGCCAGAAATCCAACAACTGTCCCTTAACGAAGCTTTGGAGGAGGATCTTGGTGAGGGAACTGCTCTGTGCTCGATCTACCTTATTCACAAAGTAAACTACTGTTCTTTGAGCAATACTCTGAATATCTTTTAAGGATTTGTTGTCGCTAACTTGGCTGACTTTGGTAAAACCAGTAAGTAGCTCATCTTCAAAATGCATCAGTCTGCCACCTAAAACAATACTTTGTTACTAGATGGCCTAATAAAAAAAGAATAATGTGTTCCCTTTCTATCAACCACTCAATGTTGTGTCGATGTAGTGACACTAGGGGTTTGACCTTGTGAAACTTTTGGACAGTGGCACTAGGGGTTCGACCTTGTGAGGCTTTTGGACAGTGGCACTAGGGGTTCGACCTTGTGAGGCTATTGGACAGTGGCAACTGGACATGCTTTATACCCTCTTTGAGATCTTTTATTGGTCCTTATGGTGCTTAGGACTCCTCCCTTTGGACATGCCTTATACCCTCTTTGAGATCTTTCATTTGTCCTTATGGCGCTTAGGACTCCTCCCTTCGAGACCTTGGAGTCAGTTGAGCTTAGTGCCCTCTCTCAGCAGATGGCCCTCCTGACCGTGCTCACTTCTATCAAGAAGGCTGGGGATCTTCAGACACTGTCTGTGTCCAAAAAGTGCCATTCGTGGTTACCCAGCTGGTCAACTCGCTGACAGATCATCATGTTTCATATGTAGTGATTCCCTTTGGTAATCCTATATGAGTCATTTCCAGTATGATTGTGTGTCTTCCTCATATGACGTCATATTATCCGTCATGGCCTATAATCTGGGTGTTTTTTACAGTAGCCCGCAGTTTGTAGGTGTAATTTGATGTGATATCCATTAATTTCCAGATATAACCTCCCTTAGGTAGGTTGTGGTCTCTTGACCACATCCAAAGTCTGCTCTAAAGCCCTATCACTATCCTCGAATAAGGGGATTTCCCGTTACCGACTGAATTGGTTATCATTTTTGACTCTTCGCTGCCTGCCTCTTGTTTTGCTTCTGATTTTGTTGATTGATTGTTTGCTGCCTGCCCTGACCATTGCTTGTGTACCCGTTTTGATCTTGTCTCGTCCTCATTGCTCTGATTGCCGGTATTTGACCCATGCCTGTTTGTTGATTACCCTGTTTAATAAATTGCTGCATATGAATCCCGCTGTCCCAGCGTCTCCGTTACAGATAGACGGACATGACATATTGATTTTAGTTTAAAAAGTTTTATTTTTGCATAAGAAAGACAATGTGAAATGATATGAAAGACATGAACCTAACACATCACTGGGAAATACATATTGAACATAAACATTTGATTACATAATACCCCAAATTATGTTAGTTAAAGTGGATTTTATCCATTTTGTGTTTAAGATTTTTGTGTAGAAACATTGTACTCTTACTTCACTTAATATTGCTATCACCCCTGCTTTAACTCTAGAATTTGATCAAATTGAACTTAAAAAATTATTTATTCATGGATTTTCAGTTACTTATGAGTTAACAGTGTTTAAATGTGAAAACTGATCAAACTTGTGCTCTTGGCAGGAGGCTGAGTCTAGCACTACTGGTGTTATTGTTGCCTAGTTAGTCCAGATTGCTTGTGTTTGGATAGCAAACTACAGTAGTGCTGCTACAAATTACAGTGAGCCCATCCATGCATACTTGCGTCATTGTCATTATTGTGTCTTGTGTTTTGCAGGGCAATGTATTTTCTTAAAAAAGGAAAAATCTAGCTATTGCATTTGAATGAGTGATGCTGGTTTTCTTTACATCTTGTGGATTGACACAAAAGTTTTTATTGATGACAATTCCACCTCTGACAGTAGGAGTGGTTCAGAAAGCTTGGAAAGAAGCAGACATTTTTTTAAAAGAAAATAGAGTACCTTTTCTAGAGTTAATGATAAGTACCATAATTATGCTGTCAGACAGAAGTCACAATAAACATTAATGACTGGCCGTGGTGTCAGGCTGCAAGTCATTTGCTGTTATTGTTTGTAAAATGACCAGACAAGAAATGGCAGTGACTATGAAACTGATAAAGAAACAGGGTGTGACTTGTGATTCAAAAACCATTAACTGATTTATTTATTTAAGTTAAACTCCAAAAATCTTATTGGTTGGTAAATATTTTGTTCCAGGACTAACATGGATGTTGATACAGGAACACGTTGTGCATTTTGCAAATTCATAATCACTTTATGCTGAAGAACTCCACAGCATTCCATTCACAGATCCATGCATGTACCAAACTTAATGCAAGACTCCCCAGGAGGTATAGGTCACCAGTATTAAAAAATATTATCTGAATGGTTTAGTTAGGATCCATCATAGATGTTGGCAACTTTTTTTATAATATTAGTAATGTGACAGACCTGAACTTTTAACAGGGAGGTTGCTGGTTCAGTTTCATACTTGGAAGAATTTATGAAATATTACTGATATAGCTGTGAGCATGGCACTTAAAGGGAGTTCATCCAAAGAAATTGTGATTATTTACTGTTAAACAACCACATACATAATGTGCAATGTGAATGATTTTATATTTTACAGTGCAGAAAAATGCGGCTGAAGAGCATTTAAAATGCGATACAAATTTTATGCTGTATTATGCTTTATGATGTATTTCCAATGTTTATTTTGCAATGTCTTTCAGATGACAGTGTGGCAGCAGGCAGCATGTATGACACAGAACCTATTCTCATGACCGGTGAAAGTGCGGAAGAGGAAACAGAAGACAGCATCATGTCCCCTATTGTGATGGGGCCCACATCGCCTCAGCCCTGCGATGAGGACTTCACTCCTAAAGAGGGCTCACCCTACAAGGTGCCTGTCTACATTCCTGACGATATTCCCATCCCTTCTGACCTGGAACTCAGAGAGTCATCTGTTCCAGAAGCTGGCCTTGGAATCTGGGCCAAAGTCAAAATTCGAATGGGAGAACGCTTTGGACCATACAACGGGTTGCAGAGTGCCACAGTTAAAGACACAAATTATGGATGGGAGGTATGTGGAAATGAGATAATGTGGCATGAATTTACATTTTGATTTCATTGCCACTGTCATGAAGTTAAAAGAAATTTTGGTCCTATCCCACATAGCTTTGTATGAAGCATTTTCGCCATGCAAAACACATTATTGTATGATTTTGGCACCCCCATAGTTTAGACCGAAGGTATCCAGTCTTTAAGCTCCTGAAGGTAAATTGTCTTGCAGTGTTTAGCTCTAATTCTAATAAAACACACCTGAACTTACTAATCAAAGTCTCTTATGTTTTTGGGGGTCCCAAATTCATACAATGATGTGTTTTGCATTTTAAAAATGCTTTAGTTTCACTTTACATTAATTTAGTGGTATTCCAAATTTTTGTGCAGATATTTGCAAATCTATTTGCATGCAAATACACACTGTTTGTGTAGTCTATGTAGACGGAGGATTTTTCCCCCTATGTATAGAGCGCAGCTAAATATGTGATCAGTTGACACACTAAATTTGGTAACTACTGGAGGTAAATTATGCAAGACAGTGACCCTCTAGGATTAAAAATGCGAAATAACCATTCATTTAGTTTTGAGATGATAACATTATTCTATGAATTAATTATCACTTAATGTTTTGCATAATGTTTAAAAGAAACTAGCAGTATATTTAAAATGCTAAGGCAGTGTGAAGTAAATGCTGCACAATAAACAGTAAGCAGTACACTACAGTACACTATAGTATTCCTTTCCATAGCCTTTGAAACATGCAATAATCAGTGGTGAGGCACAATCTTAATTCCTTTAATTTTAACTCATGGAATTCATATTTGTGCTTTGACATGCCTAGATTTATTTCCTAAAATTACATTCAAGATCTCTATTTACTTTGTGCTGGATTTGCCACTAATGATCCCTATCAGAATTAGACCCCAAGAGATATCTCTCTCTTTCTGTTTCCCTCTCTCCCTGTCTTGTCTGTCTGCCTGAGACAATGACAGGACTAATTTACACACTTAAGTACTTTGTCATTATGTTTTATAAAGTGTATGCTCAAAGCCCTGCTTGACAGCATAATGATTGATAAGGAGCACATCTAAGGGAATTCGGTCATACACATGATCATACATACATTTGCTAAAGACTCATAGAGACATATGTTGGACCATTTGTGACAAACCCTCTATAAAAATGATACTTGCTAGAACCAGAAACTGGTTTAATACAGGATGTTGCCTTGATTTGGAGCTTCTTTTCATTCCACAATTTAGTTTTTTCCTCTGTTTTAAAGGTACTGTGTGTAATGTTTTCAGTAATAAACTACTATCTTCTATCTCAGTTTAAAATGCAGAGACAATTAAAAATATATTTTAGGTTGATTTTGCTCTTAAGTGTAAATACTGTAACTTTGTGCTGCTTTTAAACATTGCCTTGTTTGTTAGAACATCCTGATTCAGCAACGCTGCTGCAAGTTTGGGATGGAACAATATGTTTGTCCAATCAATGAGAGAAGAGTATTTAAGAAACCTGTTTGAAAACAAACCTGTTGAAAACAGCTATTTTTTGCAATTCCATTTGTTGATGTTAAAGGAGCAGAAATTATACACCTCTCTAGTAGTTTTCTGGCAACAATTTTACTCACGTCAGCAAAAGGTACTTAATGTTATGTTATAGGGCATTACAACTAGGGATGCACCAACAGGATTTTATTTGACCGATACTGATACTTAACAGACAACTGTTGGCAGATTTAGTACATATCTGACAAGCTGTGTTTTGTACATATTTGTACATACTATTGAATTATTTAATACCCAGAGAAACATTAGATTATGAAACATACTTTATTTAACTTGATGCCTTCACATCTCTTCCTTTCTCAGAGTCCCACACAGCTCAATTCTTGCACCGTTCTTATTCAACCTGTATATGCTCCCACTACATCAAATAATGAAAAATAACCAAATTGCCTATCACAGCTTTGCAGATGATACCCAGGTTTACCTAACCTTATTGACAAATGACTACAGCCCCATTGACTCCCTCTGCCAATGCACTGATAAAATTAACAGTTGGATGTGCCAAAATTTTCTACAGTTAAACAAGAACAAAGCTGAAGTCATTGCATTTGGAAACAAAGATGGTGAATGCATATGGAAGGTGAATGCATACCTTGCCTCTAGCAGTCAAACAATTAAAAATCAAGTTAAGAATCTTGGTGTGATTCTGGAGTCAGACCTTAGTTTTGGTAGTCATGTCAAAGCAGTAACTAAATCTCAAAAACATTGCAAGAATTAGATGTTTTGTCTCTAGTCAAGACTTGGAGAAATTTGTTCATGCCATTATTACTAGCAGTGTGGACTATTGTAATGGTCTCTTCACCGGCCTTCCCAAGAAAACCATTAGACAGCTGCAGCTTATACAGAACGCTGCTGCCAGGATTCTGACTAGACATATCACAACATATCACACCAGTCCTCAAGTCCTTACACTGGCTTCCAGTTATATTTAGGATTGATTTTAAAGTACTTTTACTCATTTATAAATCACTGAATGGCCTAGGACCTAAATACATTACAAATATATGCTCACTGAATATAAACCTAACAGACCACTCAGATCATGGATGGATTGAGTCAGTTAGAAATACCAAGCGTTCACACAAAACAAGGGTAGTCTGCTTTTAGCTATTATCCAGCAAGCAGTTGAAACCAGCTTCCAGAAGAGATCAGATGTGCTAAAACATTAGCCACATTAAAATCTAGACTCAAAACCCATCTGTTTAGCTGTGCACTTACCGAATGAGCACTGTGCTATGTCCGAACTGATTGTATTTGATGTATAACTATTTTCTATTCTTAACTGTTTTAATTCATTTTAAATCTATTATTTTTTTATATTTATTTTTATATTATTATTTTACTTTCTTTTATGTAAAGCACTTTGAATTATCATTGTGTATTAAATGTGCTATATAAATAAACTCTTGTGTTTGTATTGCTGCTGTTAATGAGGTAATGAGAAGCATCTGCAGGTGGATCAGGACATCTTCCACTGTCCCCAAACTGTCTCAACTGGTGTTGACTCAGATTTATTGTAGCGAGACGGACAGCTCAATCTCAGAGATGCTTAGCTTCAGGGCTTGGTTCCCACAGCCTCTCTCTCTCTATCCACAATGCACTGATCAGGAACAAGAGACAAAGCGCATTTATTTAAAAGCCATTAGGATTCCTTTTATCACAAGATATCATAACAGCGACTCTGACTACAGACACTTTCAATCAGATCTCTTTCTGAGTGGGCTCTGGGGTCCAATGTAAAGGGTTTATAGTCAGTGCCCTGTTGATTTAGAGGGTCGATAGTGTGATGGCACTAGCTGGGGTATTGATGGAAGTGCCGTACACACTATAGAATGTGATGAGAAATGCTGACAATGCAATGCAATATGCTGTCAGATTAGTTCAATAGGGGACTGCTGTCACAGTGCCTTTGTATGTTTTCATCTATTGCTAGACAAATCTATAGGGGTTAGTGTGAGCACAGAACATTTTCACAGCGTTTCCGTGTATTTCTGAGTTATCTCTCTTTAGTAAGATGATAGCTGATTTAGAGAATGGGAATGGGACGGACATAAATGTTTATTTTTTTACTAGCTATTTATTTGTTGTTTATTTACTGACTGGCTGCTAAATGTGAATGCAGACGCATCGTCCTACAGACCCTGAATTTCATGTGTTATTGCATGTTACAGCACAATTCTTAACCTAACACAAGTATGCACTGCAAAGTGCATTGGTCAGGCACTCACATCTGAGCTTGCATAATTGAGTATGCATGTTAGGCCAGGAACTCATGTTTTTAGTAGCGACACATTTAAAAGCTTACATGCTTTATTAGGTTTTTGTTTCCGAAAAGAAAGGAAATTAAAATTCTCACTGCTTGTGCTGGACACACATGTGAAACAATATGCAAAGAAATATAATAATATATAAAATATATAAAATATTCCTGAACCTTTGTTGTGTGTGACACATGTTTGATTCTCCATGGTTATTCCAAATTCCTTAGGATTTTATTAGTCCTCACACTAACATCCCTCTGTACTTAAACACCATGCACTTTCTGTTCTGATCCCTCTGTTGTTTACCTCTGTGTTTGCAAGCCTTTGTGTAAAATTGCTCAGCCACAAAATACTTGTGGAGATAGTGCTCAATTGGCACAGTTTGCAACCTATCTGATCGATTTGACAGATGGTGTTTTAAAATAAACGTCTCTGGTTATGTATGTAACCTCGGTTCCCTGAGAAAGGGATCAAGATGCTGCTTCTGGCTTGACACTATGGGGAACACCTTCTAAATCTCATGTCTAATCACACCAATCTAATAGGCTCATGGCACCTGCTTTGTCTGAAGGAGACATAGACAGACATCATTGAGGCACAGTGTCTCATTACATTCTCAGGGAACCGAGGTTACATATGTAACCAGAGACATTCCCGTTTGAGAGAACTCAAAACTGTTTTGGTTTGACACTATGGGCAATGCAATACTAACATGCTGATTGGAGCAGTTGCCACAAGATCCATGCTGAAGCACAATAACCATTGGCACAATGCCAATATAACTCTACTCGTACACTGCTGGTAATGAAAGGACCCCTCTTGGGCAACCGCCCCAAAAGAGAAGATCTTGTGTGGCAGAGAACCCTCTTTGATAAGAGTGCTACTCCAAAACAACCCAGAATACAGTAGTCAAACAGGAGCCAGCTGATTACTAGCTGCCACTGTCATTCCCTTTGGCAGACAGAAGGTGGAAAGACTGAGGATACCATGTATCATCCCCCTCCACAGGGAGAGGGTGCAACTCTGCAAAACTTTAACCATACAAAGAAACCCTCATATAAATGGCCAAGTGGGCAGAAACCCCTACCAAACACCAAATGGGGTGCCAAAGAGGGGATTTGAACCAAGGTGACAGCAGGAGACTCTACCCTCCAGGCATTTATCTGACCAGCTTCAGGAGATAAGAGGGCACGTATAGGAATCAACTCTTAAGTCAATCATTAGAACCCTCAGTAGAAGTGGTTCCTCCTGTGATCTTATCAGGATCCAGGAAACTCCAATAATATAATAGGGATGGTTGTAAACAGACACCAAAGCAATCCTTAAGGGGAGTTTGAAGCAAAAACATGACCTTTCCCTGATCTACATGGACCTGGGACAGCATGTAATAGAAGTGGTCAACGTGGGTCTTGAATCCGGGTCTCCCACTCTAGTGACAATGTATTACCGTCTCATGCCACAGGCCTGCCGTTATAAAGCTCTAATAGGGAGTGTCACTGGCAGTGAGACTGGGGCTCAACCCAAAGAACCACTAGCTGAGGGGAGCTCACCAGTAATGAGCTATGACTCCTCAGCACAGTTATTCTCTATAGAGCTTATATGGGGATGCCTACCAAAAGCACCCTGATAACTGGGGTGGCAGAACAAGCCATAATGCTCATTGTAACCATAATTGTGATTGTAACCATGAGATGATAAGCCCTTGCTGAACCAAGAGAGTAGGCAAAGATTTTAAATGGGTTATTATAATCATCACTGGCCCAATATTCAGGGCCTGTTAAAGTGTTTCTGTAAAGAAATAAGGAAGGAGTAAGACAGAACTATTTTCTCACTCTCGCGTGAGCCTCAACCCACGAGTCCTTGGCAACTTTCCTCATTTCTTAGCATCATGCAGTTCCTGTGATCTGTGCTATGAGGGCAGAGGAGCAAGGGTGGCGATGCTCTGCCTCTAGTCCTGCCTCTAGTCCTCAGACATAGACAGGCCAGGCATAGGAACAATCAGATGAGGACATGAATCACCTTGGGATATAATCTCAAAGGCCCGAGACTGCACCCTCACTGCTCCAAGCTTTTCGACCACCATCAGTACAGATGTGCAAAATAGCACACTAAGGTGAGACCAGCAAGCCGAGGCAGTGTTGGAGCCTGCAGGGACAAAGTTCGGCCCACTAAGAAATTGCTTGCAAGCAATAGTCAGCGGGAGGCATCCCGCATACCTGTGCTCTGGCATTTTTTCCACATGCAAATGCGTTTAAAAGCTAAATAAAAATAGCTCCTTCCAAGATCTCTCCACCTTAGTGTGAGATTGTGGAAAAATCTCGCCTCAACATCCTGCAAATATTTGCCCGCTGGCAGCAGGGTGATCCGTCAGATAAGAAAATGCCAATGAGAGCTTTCTCTGACTCTGCTAGGTCCATTAGTGTTTCAACACAAGAACAACAGACAAACGGCTCCTAAAGGCAAAAAAGCAGATGACACGCTCTACCAGTGCTATACTCACAGGTGCATCTGATGTGCATCAAGCATTGTCATGGGCCAGTTTCCCCACAGTGTCAAGTTCCCTCAAAAGGGAACCGAGAGTTTGGAAATGATTAGAAGTTAGACAAAATTGTAGATTTAATAAACCATTGGTGATAGGCTTACATTATGGTCAAAAACAAAATGTTTCATAGTCACAGTGTATGTGGCCTTGTATTTAGGTAAAACGTTTAAGTGTTTGCTTGCATGCAAAGTGTTTTGCTTGCATAGAATTTTATAACTTTATTGCATCCGATAAAAAAAAATTGTACAAATTTTTTAATACCATACTTCTGCCATAGCAGACAGTAGGGAGCAGGATGAGAAAGTGACACATTACAGGCTGAAATTGAATTGTCCACATAAGCAAACAATATAAAACCTCTGCAAATGCACTCATCACTGTGCCACAGCTCCAGCATCAAAATGTCGAAGAGATCTGGTGTTGATTCTTTTTTTTAGCAAAATTGGATGTGTCATTTATGCAGAAACACTTAAAATGGTTCAAATTAGAGTAACTATAACTCAAAGTTTCAGCAAAAAATCAATGTAAAACATTAGTTGGAAAACATATTATGATGATACTCATAGTATGAGTCACCTACCACCTGTTATCTCATATTATGAGTCACATACCACCCGTGCACTTTTCTCACTTTTCTTTCCACATGGCCTAAATTTACATGGCTCCTGTGGTTTTGGACATCTTATTTGACCAGCGTTTGATTTTACATCCTTGATAGCCAACTTTGTTTATGCACAAATAGAAAGCGACAGTCAGAATATAAATGTAATACCTTCCATGTTTCTTTTATGGAGGTTTTAAACATGCTATTAGCCAATTTAATCCAATTTTCCTATTTCTTAAAGCAGTTGAGCAGGACAGATTACACCTAATATTAAACATATGGTCCATGTTGCTGCAGACACCCCAAAGCAGCATATTAGGAGCATAAGCGACGGCTGCCTTTCTTACGTCTTACCAAAACATTGTCAATTATTCCCAAGAATATGCTAATTAATAATGAGGGGAAACAGGCAGCAAATTAAATGTCAAGATTTATTAGTGCATTGATGCTTTATCATTTGTTTATAACCAGTTACCCCATCTGTTAATTAACCTTACAATGAACAGTATACACAGCAAGACATTTACAAAGACTTTTAAATTGCTTTTCCATCTTTTCCTATATGCTCAGTCTTGATCAGTATTTGATGTTTATGCTTAAGCAAGCATTCATTTTACTGTTACAAAAACAAAAAACAAAACATATACCTAATACTGTTAAGGATGCATGGGTGATGATCACGCCGGTGATGAGTTGGTGCAGCTGATCAGCCCGGAGAGACTCGTCACATCCCCCCCCTAAGCGTCGGCCTGGTCCTGGGGATGACAGGAGGATAGCAGGGGCGAAATGAGGGGAGGGTGGGGGCGAACCCCTGACAGACCCGCATAAGCTGTCCAAATCCGAGACAGGCCGTCGGCATTGGCGTTGGCCGCCCCGGCCCGGTGTCATACCTCGAAGTGGAGGTCCTGGAGCGCAAGGAACCAGCGAGTCACTCTGGCGTTGGTGTCCTTGGCCCTGGACATCCACTGCAGGGGGATATGATCGGTCACCAGAGTGAACCTGCGGCCCAGGAGGTAGTACCGCAGCTCCAGGACCGCCCACTTGATCGCCAGGGCTTCCTTTCGACGGCCGCATACTTCGTCTCTGCCGGGGACAGCTTCCTGCTGATGTAAGTACTTGGATGCTCCTCACCTCCCTGGACCTGGGACAGGACCGCCCCCAGTCCTGTGTCGGAAGCATCCGTCTGTAGCAGGAAGGTGTTAGGGGTACTTGCCAGTACCCCTTTGTAAGGTCCAGGGTAGAGATATACCGGGCCCTCCCCAGGCGGTCGAGGAGCCCGTCGACCCGAGGCATGGGGTAGCCGTCGAACTCCGATACCTCGTTCAGGCAGCGGAAGTCGTTACAGAAACGGAGGGTGCCATCCGGCTTGGGGACCATCACGATGGGGCTGGACCACGGGCTGCGAGAAGGCTCGATGATACTATCTCGACAGCCCAGGCGCCATGGGTGGCGGCGATGGTCACCCGGCAGGCGGGAACCCGCTGCGTGTCCCCATGTACGCAGGTGATGGGTAGAAAGTTCTTAGGGGCTGGTTGCGGCGGGCAGAGTCGGGACTGGATCAACGTGACTGCACTGCCCGAATTCAGCAGCGCTCGCATGGGCCGCCCATCGACCGTGACGTCCGCCTCCGCGGCGGCGGGTGGTACCCACTGGTGAACGATGCAGCCCGCCAGCCAGGCTCGCAGGGGTGTCGGGGTTCCAGCAGTGGGCATGGACTCATCCTGATGCGAGGGAACCGTCGGTCTGCCTACTGCGCGTGAGGCACCCTCCGGCGTGCGTCGCTCCTGGACCACCCTCTGGGGAAACGGCTGCCTCCTTTCCCCGGCCTCCCAGTGTTGGACGGCGTCCGCCAGTTTGATCGCTTCCACGAGGTCGAGCACGGTGGTGGCGCAGATGGAGGAGATGCCCAGTCGGGCGAGGATCTCCCGCCTCACCTCTGTGTACTCCTCGGCGGCACACACTTTTCACAGTGTGATATCATATATGTATGTCACACTGAAACAGTGAGCCAGCAGGAACCATTATCCATCAGGTTTACTCAATGTCTGCCCTGAGAATCATTGTCAGCTTTATACTAAATATTAGGTTTAATTTATTTGAAAAACAATATTTTTGGGGTTGCTTTTCTGGTCTTGTTTAGTAAAACAACATCTCGATTTGGAAAACACTAGTGGGTATCAAACATCTAGTTTGTGTCTGGCACGTCCACATACTTGACTAATGCTTAATTGCTTTTTGATGGCTCAGCACTAGTATCTACAAGACATGTCCATGTGTCTGCCTGTACCACTGGATTTAGCATCATATTCATTGGCCTATGTACTAAATCCAATGTAAAGGTGGTGGCTGAAGGGTAAATATGACAATAACTGCAGTCAGGTGGAACAAGGTGGACAATTTCAACCAGAAGATACGTTAGTGACACTGTATGCTTAATAGCCCTGGCCTTTCTTTAGCATACATTAAAAGACTTTTAGTAGTATGTGAGGTGTGATATGGTCAATACAAAAGTGAATGACAAAGTCCTTTTAGATGAATTTGTAATCAGTAGCCTTCTCATTGTGTACCACCCTCTGCTGGAGATATCTGGGAATGTATGGAAACCAGAATCAGCATTTGTTTATGCGTAGTATAAGGAACAGAGAAATGTCTGTCAGTAGGTTCTGTGCAGTCCCAGCTCAGGCTAAATTAGCTGGTGGAAGACTACTATGTTACAGTTTTAGGCCCAAGTTTAGAGGTCAATCGGGCACACAATACATTTAGAGACACCAAAGCATAATAGATCACTTAAGGATCTGGACTCTGGCCAGATACACAGAAAGATTTGTGACATTCTACAGTAAGGAACTTTATTGTGACGCTGTTTTGCAAATATCTGTATTGTATAAAGTAAAAGAATAGATAAAGGTGATTTGACTTGACATTCATATCAGCAAGCGCATTTAAAGAAAGCTTTATGTGCGTATGTCTGCACATTGTTTGAAGCATGTTACAGTACAGTATAATAGGTTTCCAGTAATAGTATAATAGTATAAAATGTAAAAGTTACTATTTAAAGGTACATAGATGGATACTTGATGCTGATCTTCCAAATGCGAGGCAGCATAATAATGAACCTATGACATCTTATTTTGCCAAATGTTCTTTGTATAGGAAATCCCATAATGCAGTGAGTGGGACTCGAAACAGGGTCTTCTAGTGACAGCATATAACCATCTCATGCCACAGGCCTTCCACGATAAAGCTCTAATAGGGAGTGTAACGCCTCTCACTGGGAGTGAGACCGAGGTTCAACCCAATGAGCTGTTAGCCAAGGGGAGCTTGCTGGTAACGAGCTACGACTCCTCAGCACTGTTATTCTCTATAGAGCTTATATAGGGGCCACCTACCAACAGAACCCCGATATTTGGGGTTGGCAGAACAACCCTTTATGTTCATGTGATAAGCCCTTGTGCGAAAGTAAGGTGAGTGAAAAAATCCAAGATGAGACAAAATACATTTTGTATTTTGTTTATATATATATATAAGTATATTTAATTAAAAATATTGATAATAAATAGTTAATTCTGTGGATGAACTTTTTTCTCAGTCTTCTAGTAAATTAGCAGCACACTCACTTAAAAATCTATTGAAATTAATTGTTAATTTTGAGTCTCGTGAGTCTCCTGTGTGTTTCATGTATCAGATGTAGCAGTTTTTTTGTGGCCCCAATTTAGATGCTGGCTATGTAGGCTCCAAGGCAGCTCACTACAGTATGTTTTAGAACAGAAGTGCTCTGTTTCTCCTTTAGTCTTTTCTTTTTCTGTGTCATCAAGAGAGTCTCTCTGGTCCTCCTCAGTGTCGCTCTTGACCTCTTGCACTTCATTGCATCTAGTTTAGTCTTATCAGTGCAGTAAATTAGCCCTCACAGCTTGGGTTTCTGTTAGCCACCGCTGGACCATTGTTCAAAGCAGCTGTAGTTTAGATAAACCCTCCAACGGAACAAAGCCCATCCTGACCTTTACAGACCCAATCGCACTTGTTTCTCTTAAAACTAATTTCTGCTGCTTTCAGGTTTGGGAGAGCATAAGACAGGGAATGAATGGGGAAGGGGAAGAAAAGGAGAGAACTAGGCAAAGGGAGAGGATTTAGAAGTCTGGTTGCCCCTGGCTGCGCTCTTCCACGCTAGTCAGTAAAACACATCGCTTTTCATAATGAGCTTCTTAGAGTCTCTTCATATTCACATGCAGCAAGGAGCAAATTACCTTCCCCTTGGTAAAGAAAAAATACACATTTAAATATAATTTTATTACTTATTAATATCTCAATTATTGTTATCATTGTCTCTCCAAGACAGCAATAAATGGACTCCTAAAAACCCAGAAATCTCACAACATGTTTTTCTAAAATTCTTTAATTATCAAATTGAACTTTTAACGTTTGGGGCCTGAACGTTCTGAGCACCTTGTATGAAGTGCTTTGACAAAATGTTTTTTTTGTGTTACTGTGTTTGAAGCTAACCAAACACGCAGGATTCAACAGACTGGTTTTATAAAAAAAAACTAAAGCTTGTCAATTTCTTAAAAGCTTGGATGCTTCTAACATTGTGATGAATTCTCAATCACAGTATCTTGGTGTTGTCCTCAGCTTTTGAAGCCTAAATTTAGCATGTGATTTCAATTCTTAACAATCTGCCATGGTATTGGCTTCTTTAATTGGAAATGTTTGCTAACAACAAATCGTATTAGTAGAATATCGACTCAAGTTTTGGAAACAGTCTGAAAATTCATAAGCATATGAATTTCAACTCTGATATCTTATTCAGTGTTCTGGGCTTAATCTGGATCAAACTGTAATTTTGTGTTCTGGGCTTAATCTGGATCAAACTGTCATTTTGTATCATTCAAAACTCTTTAGTTAGATTTGGATACCTTTAATCCAAAAAACAGAATTCTGATCCCAGCAGAATTATGTTGCTGTTGATTAGTTTATTCGTAAATAATAAAGTATTTCAAGTATACACTGGGCTATCAATTAAACCTTTGAGTCAATTAAAAAGAAAAAAGTCCCTATATTTATCCCCCAAATACAGCTGTGCAAAGCTCTATTTTTGTGTAGAACTGTTTATTTTTTAATCCGTATTTGTGCATTAACATGAATTACAATATCTTTATTCCCTACTATCATCTTTTAACTTGATTAGTACTTTAAAATGTAAATTCAAAGTCCCACTGTCTGACAGGTTGTCCCTGTCTTAATAAATAGAGGAAATAAACCAGAAGTGGTTGAGAGAGGCCCAGTCTCAAGTGGCTGGTTAGGCCCATGTCACCCACTTCAGTCTTGTCAGGGCGATCCTCGAGCATGGAGGTTCCCAGGGAGATGGAGCCAGTTTGCAGACACACAGGAATTAACTTTTCACATGGCTAGGGGTATATGCCTGAAAAGAGCTGACAAGCAAACAACTTTATTAAAAAAAAGACAGACAAGAGGAGAGGAGAGGCTAAACAAGAGGGCGTGACAGCAGAGAGAATTTTTTACATGGCGGTTCTGCAGGAAAGTTTCAACTTTAGTGTGTCTCTTGACTTCTTGCTTGCTTTATTTTTTTTTGCTAAATTAAATAGTCATTAAGAATATTTTTAGTATTTAGCTTAATATGTTTGTATTCGATTGGTGCACATTACGACTAAATTGTGGTCAACAGTCAAAGAAAAAAGATATTTATTTCACATTTTGTTTTGTAATACTATTTCTATAAATGTTTTAAATTGCTTTATTTCATATTGACCCATAGAATATTTTATCAAGGCATGTCAGACATTCCTCTGATATAACAATGTATGTGTATTGTATGCTCTATTGCGTTACATTCAGATATTATTTCCTATTGTTTTCATCAAAATGACCCTATTCATCTTTACCATCCACACCTTGTTCTAACCAAATAAAGGTATTTAATAATAAAGGAATTAAAGGTATCATTCCCATGTTAATCAAAGGTTTTTCCTTACCAGCCACGACAGCAGATTCTGTTTTAGAAACAGTTTTAATTTCTGCCATGTTGCAGCTGATAGGTCATGTACTGATTGGTTTGTATCATTAAAGGGGTTTGTTTTGAGCTGGTAAAATTGGTTATTTTATTGATATAATTGGTCAAGATATGAAAGCAACAATGTATAATTTATCTCACAAGTTAAAAATAATTTTAAATAAATGTCCATACTCTGTGCAAACAAAGTTTATTTTATGATAAAGATTGTGTTAGTCACATATGTACAAATGTACATAATGTTAAAATGATTTTATTTGTAATGATTTGATTATGCACTTATACCTTTTGTTGCGAGTGGAAAACAACAGGGTGCTTTAAGCTACCAACACACAGATTTAATTGATTTCGTTGCAGCATTGCTTCTGGTGTGGACAGAGACCAGCTTGTTGTGAAAATCGTCTTGGTTACGTATGTAACCCTTGTTTCCTGATAGAGGAATTGAGACATTGTGTTGATGACACTAGGGGTTTGTTCTTGGGAGCCCAATCGCCTCCGATCTTTTATATAAAAAACCAATGAAGATTGACGAGTGGAATTTGCATCTGCTTACCAGCATCTGCTTTAATGCGTCTGAAAGTTACTCCCAACACAGATGGGAGCAAATACTTACCAAACAAGACCTGAGTGGTGGCCAGCCACTGGGCAAAGCTGGGACAGTGTTCCCTGCTTCTGATGATGGGGGAACACTTCTGTAATAATACTACCTATTATTACATCCTATAATAATAGGTGCTGAGTGGTAAATACAACATATGGACATACCGGACAGGAGTATGCATATGAAAAACTACTAAGAAGCCCCTATCCAAGGAGAGGGTGTCTACACTTAGCAGTGAGGTACAGGAATCCTACCAAGGGGAAGACACAAAGTTTATGAATGGGGAAACCTAACCTGTGAAAATACAACATACAGAGTTACCAAGGTGTGGGGAATCCACACGTATGGAGCACCTAGCACTGGTATACTGGCTTACCTATGAAAAGGGCCATGCACAAGAGTACCTGGCCCAATAGACAACTCCTCCGCCAAATTGTCTGCCAGAGGTGTTAAAAAAATTACCCTTAAGATGTCCTCTATTTCTGAAGAGCAAATAGGATGGAATAGCGCACATTATCACCTCGGGAGAGGGGAAGGGCACAGGAGCAAGGGATACACCCACCCGGTTGCCGTCTTAGTCACCCTGCAGAATGCGAGTCATAACCAGGTTTCACGCGCAGATTGTAAAACCTTGCAAAGGTGTTGGGTGTAGCCCAGCCCACAGCTCTGCATATGTCTGATAGCGAGGCGCCCCTAGCCAGAGCCCAGGAGGATCCCCTAGTAGAGTGTGCCCTGATACCCAGGGGGCTCTGCAGTTCTTGTGATTGGTACACCATGGAAATGGCCTCCACAATCCAATGGGCCAACCTCTGTTTGGAGACTGCCTTCCCCCTCTGCTGACCTCCAAAGCAGACAAAGAGCTGGTCTCACATTAACTCTTAACAACTTCTTTTAAGTGAAATGAAAGATAAACATACAATTAGACATTTACCAACACACATACTATATAACACATTATTTTTCACCATGAGTGTAATCTTGTATTTGAGTAGATTTAAGCATCTACACAGAAAATAAGCATTTCACTGATCACATGTGCACTCTGTTAACAGGTGAGCTAGAGCACAGGGTTAGCAAAGCACACGTGACTACGCTGCACATTCTAGTTATAAAATTATTCACATAAACACTTTAAACAATAAATTAATCATTAATCCGTCCTTACATTTACATTACTGTGCATATTTAACATTAATCATATATATTACTGCAGTATCTAAGAACCAATTACACCAGAAATGACTCATCACATTTACTCTTGGTAAAATACATAGCCCTTGGCCGCTCCACATCGAGGGTAGAGCCCACAAAGCGTGTGTGCGGCATGAATGGTGCACTCCACAACTTTGTGAGATCATCATGCACCTCGGGGAAGAAAGGCATCGGGCTTAGAACCGCATTTCAGTTCAATTCCATTTTATTTATATAGCGCAATTTTATGTCAATTTTACAATGTTACATTGCTTCAAAGCAGCTGTACATGAGAATAGTAGTAATAGTAGATACAAAAGAATAGTAGTAAAACACAAAGCAAATGTCTGACATGTTAATGGTATTATTGCAAATAATATGTGTGGGATAAGACTAATACTGTAGTATTACATAAATTATAGTTGATGCTCTGATGCTGTGACCAACATTGCATAATCCTCATTAGTCCCGAATGAGACAGCAGCCTCACCCGCTAGGGAGTGTGCCGCTGCTGCACCCGTGAACTCTATCGGCTGGAACGAGCGTAACGAGGGCTGGGAGGTTTGTGGGGACAGACCCGCCAGATTATCTCCCAGGGTATCCCCCATGGCACTTACCAACCCGGTCCTCGTAGAAGTACCAGGAAGGGGAGCAGATAGAGAGGACACCTGCTTTTCAGTGAAGCAGGCGAGCCACAACCACAACATTCTTATGGTCATGCCCTCACAATGAGAACATGAACCATCCACAAAAGGCGCTTGAGCATGCTTGAGCCCAAGACAATTAATCCACCAATTGTGACTGAATAAGGGAAAAACAAAACGCCAATATCCAGTACCATAGGGGCGGACGGACATCTTTAGAAAGACGCCACAACACTGTGGGAGCAGGGGAAAAGCTCTTTTAGACTCTGTCACTGCCCTGCAGAAGTGCCCAGGGGAAGTTTGACTGAAGATGGGAAGAGGCAAACCACTGATGACCACAAAACAAGAACAAAAAAAAATAATCCATTTTTTTTCGCTTATATAATGAGGCGTAATAAAAAAAATAAAATCTATGGAAGTCAGTAGCTACCAGCAGCTGTTTGGTTACATACATTTATCAGAATATCTTCTTTGTGTTTAACAACAGAAAGAAACTCACATAGGTTTGAAACAACAAGAGGCTGAGTAAATGATGAAAGGAGTTTCATTTTTGAGTGAAATATCAATTTAAATGAAATTATTTTGTAATCATTGTGTAAGTTTAGCTACACAAGACTCCACAACCACCACCACCAAAGAAATGACCACACCATTTCAATTGAAATTGTTTTATAATCCGGCCACTGCTGTTAAGCATTATCGTGTGCATCTCAAATGTTCATTGTCTGCCACTAGCAAAGTTAGCCGACCGTTAATTTTAATTGAAATGTATGTTTGGGATATATTTGTTTGATATGTAAATGTACAATGATATAAATTGACCAAGATGGTGGCGGCGAGGCTCAGCGTCTCTTCAGATTTTGCGAAATAGCAAGGGGATTACTGCTCACTTCAGGTCTGTTCGTCCAAAACAGCTTTGCTTTTACACCCTACACCCGACAAGAGATTTTGGACATAAGCTCATACAACTATGAATGTTTTATTAATGATCTTCGACTCATCCCCGAAATATGAAGAACAACCGACACTTCGCAGGCTACTCGGCCGGCCGGAAATGCTCACAGGCGGCACAGAGACCGTAAACAAATGCGGGGTAAACACGGAGGGCTAAGGGCTAAGCTAAGGCTAACACCGCACCGGCTTTCTCTACCCAGCATATGTCCATCGCTAATGTGCGGTCTCTGGTGAACAAAATGGATGAGTTACAACTCCGGATCATTAACAACAAGAGATTTATGGACTCTAACGTCATGATATTCACAGAAACATGGCTACACAGTGGTATACCCGACAATGCTATCGAGGTAGTCGGACATCACACTCTCCGGGCGGACAGAACAGCAGATGATACCAGTAAGACAAGAGGCGGAGTCTTGTGCATTTATGTGAATAAGACTTGGTGTACGAACTCTGTCATTGTTGGAAGACACTGCTCAGCTGACCTAGAGTATCTCATGGTCAAGTGTAGCAAGTGTATCTCATGGTCACGTTCTATCTGCCAAGAGAGTTCACCTCCATGATAATAACAGTTGCATATATTCCACCGGATGCTAATGCTAAGCTTGCTATGAACGATCTCCATGAAGCCATTAGCAACAACAAACTGCACACCCCGAGGCTGCATTCATTGTAGCGGGTGACTTTAACCATTCCAATCTAAAGACGATGCTACCTAAATTTCATCAACATGTCTCATGTCACACCAGAGGAGATAAAACCTTGGATCATGTCTACACAAACATTGCTGGAGCCTACACGGCAACCCCCCTCC
>JAZGTJ010007800.1:0-22146 GCA_036877575.1 Botia almorhae | reverse complement strand
AATCGTTCTTGCAGTAATGTTAGTGGAACGTTTTTAATGTTATATATCTATATCAAAAACATGATTCTCAAGCAGGATTAAATGTTTTTGTTACTAATGTAAACATTATGGAAACATTCTCACAACCTAACATTGTTAGCTGGGATATTACCCTATTATTTAGCACAATGTAGGTTGTTTTTATAACACATTTACAATTTATCACATGCTATGATGTTGCAATCTGAAGAGAGCCAATCCAGATCAACCAGGATTGTCTTTCTTGTTTTAATTTGGACTTTCCCCACCCCACTCTTCCACAAATGTTAAATTCTAATTAAATAAAAAGTGCTTCGAGTCCAAACCTCCTCTCATAGTCGAGATCTCCCATGGAGCCGTTCATTAGCTGGTTTGGCGTCCATTTCAGAGTCATGCTGTCAGCCGTCTGGTGCAGAGAGAGGTACCCTGGGATTGCTTCCATATCGTCCCTCTAACAGTGACACAATATTAGCCCACGTTAACAAACCAACAACAACCAATCTTTCAACAAACTGATTTTTAACTACTTGGTTTATTAATAAAGACACGCTTTCATTTTTGCTTTTCTTCTAAATCATCGGTCTTCAACTTTTTTTAGGTCAAGGACCCACTGGAACACAGAAAGACGGATCACACATACTGTCTAAAATTAAGTGTTGCTGTTTCTTGAGCCTGGGGGTGGCACCATGGCTCAGGGAGTAGCAAGAAGGTTCCTGGTTTAAGCCCAGGCTGAGCCAGGTGGCCTCTCTGTGTGGAGTTTGCATGTTCTCCGTGTGTCAGCATGGATTTCCCCCACGGTCAAATGACATGCAGTTTAGATATAACATAATTGTGTGTGTTTGCCCTGCAACAGACTGGCCATTTGTTCAGGGTGGCCCGAGATGATGGGACAGGCTCCAGGCCCCCCATGAGCCTAAAGAGGACGAGGGGGTTTGAAAAATGGTTGGATTTCAAGCCTGGCCTATAATAGCAGGTGTACTATACCATAATAATCTCACTCGGTATCACACACAGATATACGTCCCCTCCTGCCATCTGTGTTCAGTCAATGAGCGACGCCTGATTGTTCCCTCACAACGAGGCACAGAATCGCTCTAAAAACATTTCCCTATTCTGTTCCTCTCTGATGGAACGAGCTGCCAGCCTCCGCTCGACCTGCTGTGACCATCACAACCTTCAATAAACAACTGAAAACACACCTGTTCCACGCACACCTGACTAATCCCTAACGTTCCAAAGTTTAAGCATGTTTTACGGTGTTTAAAAAAGCTTTCTTCTTTCCCTGCCATCAGAACTATTCCTACTTGTAATTGTAGCTTTGTAGACTAAGTGTTTGCGTCTTTGAACAAAATATTAAATACTCTCTCTCTGTGGATAGTCGCTGTGGATAAAAGTATCTGCTAAATGAACAAACGTAAATGTAAATTTACATTATCTGTTATGATGCTTACATTGCAGTTTACTTAATACCCTTCAAATGTGCGAATTGAGTTTTACCATGTCCAATTTTATTATGAAATATATCAGTTTGAGATTAAACAGGAAGGGCTGATCCTCGTTAAAGACCACTGTTCTAAATCACTGTAACCCAGTCCATCTAATGTCATGAAATACAGTTGTCTCCATTTACCGGCTGCACCAGCACGTTGTTTTTGCCGAACAGGAGCGTCGCTCTGGAATTCTGATGCAGAGATTCCACATAGTCCCTGGCAGAGGGGGAGGGGCCAGGTCTCTCATCCATACTGCTGCTGGAGTGTCTCTTCTGAATCTGCACACACACACACCATTAACAACCCAATACATTGTTTTAATCACTACCCAGCTAACAATTTTAGGTTGCAAGAACATTTCACTAACGTTTACATTAAGTAACAAAAACGTTAACAATGTTCTTTTGAATGTTTTAGGAACATTGTTTTAACATTATTGTTTGGTTACAATAACATGTTTTAATTCTGTAACATTTTTAAAATGTTCCACTAACAACTTTAAAATAATGTTTCTGATATATGACTTGTAACGTTCCACTAATGTAACTGCAACAACTTTTTTTGATAACGCTGACAGAACTACTAGAGAACGTTAGCCAACATTCTGAGAATGTTCTCTGTTAGCTGGGTAATGTCACCAGAGCCACATACAAAGAGCCACAGTCTGTGTTCATCTTGCTTTCGGTTAAATATTGATTATATATGCTACAGGTTTAATCCATCTGTCTAATAGGTGGAAAAATGCATCGCCTCTGGCTGAGTCATTAGATGTTCAGCTCGTCTCCCCTCTGCATATATCAAACAAGCACTCAGGACCACGAGCCTCGCAGCTACAGCTCAGCGGCGACTATCTGTCATGAAAATGCAGCAGAAAACAACCTCGAGTGCCGTCAGATCTGTCTATTGCCACAATCAAACAAGCACTCTGTTCCCTGCTGTTGTGTGGGTGTTGGAGATGGCCAGAGAGGGTGATTAGTCAGGAATCTGACGGCTGTGGTGGTAATGGGGCTGGATAATGATGTGAGGTGTGTTTCCTCAGATACTGCAGCTCAACTGTAATGCACTGACCACAGCACGACTCTCACTGTGACCCCCTTCAGATGTGGGGGCGGCCAAGTGCGAAACATCAATGGAAGATCATTTATCTTTATACAGTTTTTTGGAGAAGCAATTTTTTTGTCTTTGCTTCATATTTGTAATCAAATTTGTTTTTCACCAACAATTCAAAATAACATTTAAGTCATCATTGATGAAGCAGAGTCATTTGATTTTAATTGACTTTATCATAATCATGTCCCAGAGCCTACACAAGCTTGATTATTTTGTCTGCTACACTACTATCCAGCTAACAATTTTAAGTTGTAAGAACGTTTCTGCAATGTTTCCATTACATAACAAAAATGATACAAATGTTATTTTGAAAGTTCTACAAATCTACAAAAAATACAACCATTCTTTAAATTTTTTTTAAAACATTTTCTAAACATTTCACTAATTAGGAATAATATTTTTGATATACATGATATATAACGTTAAAAAAGTTCTACTACCGTTTCTGCAAGAACCTTTCTGATAACTTTAAAAGAACTTTTAAGAGAAGGTTTGCCAATGTTCTCAGAACATTCCCTGTTAGCTATGTAATCAGCTCATGATAAAGATTGAAAGGAGCATTATATAGAGAAACAAGCCCTATTGGTTATGTCACTTCATATTGTGAACTCAATCTGACATGCGATTGACTCTGGGCTGAATTGAAACCGCTCTTAACCCCTGACATTTCCCTGAGGCACATCAAATGAATTCTAAATGGCTTGAACTTCCCATCTGAAATGGCACCCACCCCCCTTCACTGAAATACCCAAGAGAACTCATTTTTGTTCATTTGGTTACATGCAAATGGAAAGAATATATTAACAGGTCTATGAGATTTTTCATAACTTTAGGATCAACATACAAGCTTCAGTTTTATGGTGTTTATGAATTATTGGTGTAAAATGCCAAACACAAAATCATCTTTAAAGTGTGTCATTTCATCATACATACATCATTTTCAACATCAGCTGACAGGTCAAGCTGCTCAAACGCTGATGTCATTGATATAACTCATTTGCATATTCACCGGTCACTCACACAGAGGGCGGGTCTTTTAGTAGGCGAGTCTTGTCTGCAGTGGCCGCTGTGAATACGATGCCTTTGAACGAGCTCATCAGCTGAGGGGTCTGTCCAGAAATGATCTGCTGTCTTCATCTTAGTGTACTCCAAAGCACAGGGGCCCACTAGTGAGGGAGGAAAGTGAGATTTTGACACAGACTTTCAAAGGATAATTTTTTGTCAATTATTTTTTCATAGCTTTTTTTCTTCTTCTGAGGAACATAAAAGACGATATTTTAAAGTATGTTGATAACCAAACTGGAACGAAAGTGCAGAATTTTTCATTTTTGGGTTAAATTCCTCTTTAAGAATGACAATAATGATAAAGTGTACCTAACAAAGAGGCGAGGATAGGGCCATCCACAGGGTCCATCAGAAAAGCTTCTTTCTCATAAAACTTACTGAAACAATATGGCAACTTAATGACAAATAAATTAGCAACCAAAAACTCTACGAGCTTCCCAGCTAACAGAGAATGTTCTCAGAATGATAGCTAACATTCTCTAACGGTTCTCTCATGTTACCAAAAACGTTCATGCAGTATTGTTAGTAGAACATGTTTTTAACATTATACATACATCAAAAACAGTATTATTCTAACATCTAAAATATTGGACAATACGAACATTCCTAGAACTTTCAAAATAACATTTTTAACATTTTTGTTACTTAATGGAAAGACTAGGGAAACATTCTTACAACCCAAAATTGTTAGCTGGATTGTTTTCTCTTTGTATCTCTATTACACCTCTCTCACCTGCTGTTTTCCACCAGGTAAAGCACAATCTTGTCGAGCACCTTCTCAATGAGCGCGGTGTGGATCCACACATGTCTGATGGCTTGAGGAGACATGTTTTGGATCTTGGGAATCTTGCGGCTGCTCTCGCTGTATGATAGAGACTGGCTTCGACTTGAAGAGCAAAGGTCAGAAGAATGTTTTTTACTGTCTAAATCAACATTTGTACAATAGAATTAATTCACTCCAAAATAAACATTCTATTGCCATGTATCCACCATTTTATGTTGTTCCAAACCTGCCTGACCTTCTGTGGTACATCCGTAGGTATGTTTGTCATCATCTTCAATGATGACAGAAGTTTTATTTTTATTGACTAAATACTTTAAGCACCTCAGTAGGTGAAGTAGGTGGCACCACTAATCTTATCACAGATTATCTTTTCACATAAATTAATATCTTGTATTGTGATCAGACCAAATGCAATGATTGGACGAACATTTTATGATCCTGTGCCTTCCACAGAAGACATTTACATATATTTGGACCACTTAAATTAGTGATTGCTATCAGGATGTTAAGAGACTTTTAACCAGCATAACAAAAGATCGACTACCCTGCTTTTAATATCTACTGAATATTCCTGATGCCAAGTCTGTAGCTTTCGTTTGTGTAATTATTTATCGCCTTAATTGTGTGTCGAGTTAGGGATCAGTCTCACCGGCTCTCAAAGACGAGCTCCAGTTCTTGGGCTTTTCTGCACAGCTCCTCAGCTGGAGTGAAATTCTTGGCCACTTTGGTGAAGAGCGCGGCTATCTTGTTGCTTCGCAGGAAACCAGCGGCTCTCCTCTTCAAGCCATGAAGTATGCACGCTTCTACAGCAGCTGAACACATTTACACACAGGCACAACGCTGGATTGTCTTCTCTGAAAACAGTATCAAAGCTCTTAAAAACCCACAGAAGGCTTTGGAGCATTTGAACAACAGAGATTAAAGACACAATTGCGAAACAGCAAAAAGGGATGGTTCCAAACATATTGTTATGTGCTCGTACAGAAATAACATCCTCAAGTGTTTTCACAAAATATGTAAGAGAAAATATACAGTCATTATCGGATGATGAACCCAGGCAGGGCAAAAACGTATTTTGCTATATTTTGCTACGATCAGCATCTGACATCTACATTTATCCACTTATTACGCAGCTACCTACCAAATAAACAAATAAAATACTAATCTGAGTAGATAATTTTATGTTATGAGATAAGGGGGACATGAAAGTAACACAGCTATGTAGTACTGCGGTTGTCTGGGACAACAGTCAATTATACATTTTAATGGCCACCCTGCGAACATATTTTACAACACAGTGCTGGGCCAATATTCATACTTGACCAATCAGAATCAAGTATTTTAGAAAGCATCAAAATTTTAAAGCATAATAAAGTGTTTTTTTATAAACTATTTGTGTGTACACACTCACACATAAAGCAGAAGGTGTATGATGGTAGTACACAAACACTATGTAAATTGACACACACACATACACACACTGCTATACGTGGCAGTGCCTGCAGAACTAATAGAGAGGCTCTCTCAGGACTAATCTTGTGAATCTGTATGGATGGGGTCGGGGAAAGCCAGCGTAGCCATGGAAACCCTCACCGATGGAGCACTTGTGCTCACTCAGTGTCGGGCAGGGCTGAGAAACAACATCAGCCTCTTGTCTCATCCTGTCTTTTCCATCTTCTGTACAATGTCACTTTCACTTGTGTGTCTTTGTCACTTTTCTCCTGTCTTTTGTGACTGTGCTGTTTTCTTTGATCGTCTCCATGTTTTGCATCATCAGTCGTTATATCTCTGTCTCCACTCACTCCCTCTCTTCTGCTCTGGTTATAATCTCATCTTCAATCTGTTTCTCTTCCAGCAACAGACTGTCACTCATTTATCTCTTCTTCTTGCCCATTATTTGTCTCCGTGTCTGTGTGTAACGTGGCAAACCGAAAAGCTTGAGTTTTTCAAACCGAACAGTACACACTTTTAACCCCTCAACTGTGCACAAATTTACATGTCTCCTGTGCACACAATTACATGTGTGGAAGGAGTGCTCCAAAACCTGAAACAGGTGTGTCAGGAAAGGAGACCTACTGAATAGGTAGGGTTAGGGAATCCCTCAAAAACAGGTTTGAGAACGACTGGATTAGTCGACTAGTTTGATAAGTGGAGTTGATTTTAGTTACCTGGATGTTTTGCCAGTTATGCTTTGAAACAGAGGAATTACGGAGGTTTTTAACATGCTTCACAAAACGTTATAAATAACTGCCCGCTGTAAGCAATATTACCATTACAATGCACAATCCATAATTCCAGCATCTTTCAAAACAAACAACAGCCTAAAGCTCATGAGGAACTCTCCCCGGCGCACACACAGCAGGTGCTTCAATCAGAGGCTGTATTCAGCCCGATGCTTCTGTTTGACCACACTAAATGGATTCACGCAGAAGTGAGAACACAGACAAAATGAGAGAGACCAGTGAAATGAATGCAGAGGGCGAACAGACCATCAAACGAGTTCAAAGGTCTCGTACCTGATCAAAGGCAGCGACGGACAAAACATCCAGTGACAAAGACCGCTTTAGTTTAAAGGAAAATAAAAATTCTGTCATCATTTATCCATGTCTTTCTAAACTTTATTTTTTCAGAGATTGCAGACTGATGCTTCTGCCCTGCGATAAACGTTCAGCTGTCGAGCTCCAGAAAGAGAAGAACACACAATGAAAGAATATCAAAACATGATTTGTGTGCGTATGCCAATTCCAGCATGGGATTCAACTCAAGATTCTCGCATGTCTCGTGAATAAAACACGCTTAAAGCATAACATAACAGATCAGTGTTCAACACGGTCTGCTTACCAAATTTACAAAGGTAAGTTTATAATGATGATTTGTTCACATTATTATAATTTAAACTCTTGGGTACAATTTCCCAGGACATGTCAGTTTGGTTTAGTTTGCCTTTAGCATGCGTAAAGAAAGTTTGTAAAGAAATCTGCAGTTAATATTTTGCAATATTAAATGCATGAATAAGACTTACATTTTGGTCTTTTCCTCTTACAAAGCTATCGTATGAAATACAGCACACAAGGAGTACTTGTAAAGTACTTTAATTGTGCTGTTAAACATTTTTTATCCTTTTTGGAGCTTGACAGCCACAGTAACCATTAACTGCTGGTATTAAAAGAAGCAACCTGAAAATCTGTTCCAACATCCTGTTCTGGGTTCCAAAGGAAGAGAGAACGTCGTACAGATTTGGAACAACATGAGAGTGAATAAACGCTGCCGGATTTTGGGATTTCTTTGAAACTTGTTTTCTTTGGCTTTTTGTTGTTGCTTCCACAGATTGATTGGTGACTACAGCTTGATTCATGATGATTTGAATGCATGTAGGCCTAAATAGAATTGCTTCTATTCTAACCGATTTTAAATCAATCATTTTTTTGTGCGAGAGACACAGATGAACAGACGATATGACAAATCAGTATGCAAGAGAAATGAAAGCAGTATTATCCCATTCTCAAACAGCAAAGTAAGATCTGTGTGTTTGAAAGAGCATAAAAGAGAATAAAAGAAAGAGTGAGAGAAAAAGAGGAGGGGGAAGAGATGAGTGATGGATGGATAGACAGACAGACAGATGGAGAGATACAAAATTTACAAATACATTATTTCAGTATTTATGTATGTTTTCTCTTGTTCATAATTTATTGTAATGGTACATTTTATATTCTATTATTGTATCTCATTACATTTATTTTCACATCACACTACTGTATGTTGCTGTGATATTGTTTCTTTCTTGTCATTGCTTGTTTACTGTATAATGCTTTGGCAATACTGTAGCTAAACACAGTCATGCCAATAAAGTACTTTACAATGAAACTGAAATTAAGAGTTAAGAGTTAAATTAAGGGTGAGAGCGAGGCACAGAGAGAGAGAGAGAGAGAGAGAGAGAGAGAGAGAGAGTAAGAAGTAAATTCTATGCAGAAGCATTATCCGCAGCAACAAACAAGCCCAAAGACTCAAGCTGTCACATGGCACAGAGAGCAGCGAGCCACCCCCGACCTGGATCTCAATCTCTCATTAAAAATGTAATCACACCGCCTGCATTAACGGCTGCTAATCGCACCGCCACCAAGAGCTCAGAGAGCAGAACGCCTCTCCGGTGAGCAGAACCGTTTACACTGATTTCATCCCCAGATCACACGTCAAAGACAAACATCACAGCCACAGGTAGAGACAGAATGAAGAGATGGCCAAAAAGTGTGCAGGGCTGCTAATCTGCTGTAGTGATAAATGTGACTGTTGACATTTCCATTTGCAGTGTGTAAACATCACCATTCAAGATTTCTAATTACTCCCCTATGGGCAGCTGGCAGAGTCTGGCTACTCTTCATTTATCTCATATGATCTTCCAAAGACCCACCGGATGAAGCGGCAGTATCAGAGCATTAGCATATGCTCTCTGCCAGACGCCGTTAATACTGTAATTCATGCGTTATGACATTGTGATGTGATTATTGTGATGCAGGCGTTGTGTTTCTGCGTGTGTAATTTAGGTTTTGTTTGATTATGTTCGAGAGCGCCCAAATGAACATTTCTGCTGCTCAGAGGAGAAATAAACACAAGCAAATGAGGCGACTGTTGGCATACAGTAAGAGTAATACACTTTAATTAAGTATTAGGACAGTAAAGAAGACAAAAGTACAGAATGTCATATTTGGTTATTTGGCTGTTTCAACGCATATTTGTTTCACATCTAATGTGAGTCTAACTATTGTGACAACTGACTCACAATTGTGTTTGTAAGTGATCAGCTGTGTTCACATGTTAAAAGCAGAGAATGTGTAGTATCAGTTCTGTCCATTGCTTCTGCGGTCTGAGTCTTGTGTTGGGTGAGAACACACAGAAGCCAAGATGAAGATGATGGAACTGACTGACAGTGAAAAGGTGACATTCTGTACATTTGTTTCATATTCATCTTTTAATCATAAAAGATTACTTGACTCTTAAATTATAAAAGATTACTTGATAACACAACAATTTAAGTCACCACATGACTTATAGTTCCCTATTGAACCTCACGACTGCCACAAGCACATTAAACATCAGCAGGTTAACAAAAACATCAATCAAATGGTATTTTTCACCTGATTGTTGATATTCAGAAATACCATTATGTGTGTGTGTACCGAAAGCAGCTTAATTAGCTTTTTCAGTTTGCTTGAAATGCAAGGTTGTTGTTTGTGCTTCCCCAATGAGAAATGTTTGGAGAACAATTGCTGAAATGCAGAGAGGAATAAAGAATCTGGCAACAGCTTGACCCCTCACAGGGCTGTTCTGATTACATTTCTGGAGAGGTGCTAAGATTTCCAGTAATTCTGAGCCGTTAGCTGTTTAAAACATGTTACTGTATACGTGAATACAGCCAGACAGAACTAAAAGACATTTTTAGGTGGAATGCTACATTGTTGGTGCATTATTAACGACTCACTCACTGTGTTTGTTAAACGTCATTTGTGGAACCTTCATGTGTATTTACACAGCAGAGGAGAATGTGCGTCTGTGATTGCACGTGTGCAATTGAGAGACATGAAACCTTATTATGTGGATAATAATCAGATTTTCAGCTAACAATGGCTGCAATTACTTCAGCAGGATCGATTACACATTTACTCACAACACTATACACACCTCAGTTAAGACTCTATTGTAATATTAAACAACTCCATAATTATATACCCAAGTAACAAGTTTAGGTTGTAAGAATGTTTCTCTAACGTTTCCATTAAGTTAAAAAAAAATTAAACACATTGTTTTAAAAGTTCTAGGAATATTTGAACTGTAGTTTTTTTGACAACATAGTAACGTTATTGCTTGGTTTTAAAAACGTTATTCAAACATTTTTTAAATGCTCCACCAACAACCTAAGAATAACATTTTTGACATTTGACATTTTTGATGATACTTGATACATGTTAATAAACTTAATTACTGCAAGAACTTTTTAATAACTTTTTGAGACCTTTCAGAGAACATTAGCCAACATTCTGAGAATGTTCCCTGTTAGCTAGGTTGACATTCTTCAGATCATATGTCAGATGTTCCTCTATCTGGCAACCATTGTGATGTCCAGTGTTTTGAAGATACTGAAAGACACACTGAGATGTGCTTATTTTCTCAATTCTAGACAGCAACTTCAATTAAGCAGAACGAGAACTCATTATGTCCCTTTAAAAAGGAAGGTGATGAATCTTCTCAGAGGACAGCTCAGGCCCTCACGGCCCACGTTTGAGGGCCACTTGTGAAATTAAAGACCAAATGAGGGATAACCAATAAAATTTACTCTGAATTGCACTGTCGCTGAACACCAAAATCCAGGACTGATCTGACCTTCTGACACAAGGCATTGTGGGTTTCACAGAAACAAATAAACCTTTCCACCAACACGTTTTCGAGAAGTGATTTTATGCTTGACTTACCACAGAATGAGACAATATGGCTGCTGTCTTCATGCACAAACTTCCTTGTGACGGCTTCCTCCATGATCTGCTTAACCTGTGGAGGTCATGGACACAGAAGCTATTGAGGTCAAAGGAGTGAGGGAAAGGAGGGTTGAAAAGAACCATCATGATAAACTACACACTTAGAAAAAGGTGCTTCACGATGCCATAGAACAACACTTTTGGTTGTACGGTTCCCTAAAGAACATCTAACATCTGTAGAACCTTTCTGTTTCACAAAAGGTTGTCTGTGGTGGAAAAGGTCCTTTGACCTCCAGATTTTTTGGGGGGCTAAATGGTTCTTTGAAGAACCAAAAAGTGTTCTTCTGTGGCATCGTGTTAAGAACCTTTATTGTACAGCAAATTCTCCACAGCTTATTTTCTGCTTTGTAGATGTTCAGGGGTAATTTAAGGGGACGTCTGTCAAACGCTGTGGGGTCTTATAAATATATTCTCTTTTAAAAGTGCTCTCGTTAGCACCATCAAACACTCAAAGACAAAGAACAAAACGTCATGCTAACGGCAATAAATAACAAGACTGAGAGCATGTCTATGTGGTGTGTAGGAAGAATGCAAACCGTGCTGATGACTCAACTCCCCAGACTATAAAGAGGAAACGAAGAGAAAATTAAGAGTTGGCGTGCGTGAATTTTCTATTAAAATTTTCCTCGTCGTGACTGCGGACGCCGGTTCTACTGTAGCCCTGCATTGAGGTCATTCGAATCTATCTTTACAATGTGCTTCCAAGACTTAGCACATACTGTACAAACACACACAAAGAAATACAACTTTCACAGATGATCAGGTCAAATTCTGTGCATGCTTGAGAACATTGATAGGTGAAGGTGAACTGCGACGCACACACACACATAAATAACAACATTAAAAACATGTCTGAATGCTCGTGAGCTCTCTGTTTTCAGCATGGAAGGGTCTGGCAGGGAGAAATTAGCTTGTTGATGGGCTTGAGGAAGTGGCTGATGGTAATTTCCTGGTTGTGTTTCCTCGTTGGGTATGTTGAACATGAAAGTGAGGCAGTGATGATCTAGAGTCTCTAAACTGTTTTTTTATCACAATCCAGATCTTACATAAATAAGGTGACTGAAAATAGCACCAGAATCTGCTTGGACAAGCTTAGATGAATGTGTGCCAAAATACCATAAAGTTTGATTAAAAGCAGACAAACAAAAGATGCATTTTCCTGCACTTTTATAAATGAAAAGCTTGTTTTTCTCCAGCTATCCCTGACCAGATCAGAACAAATCTGCAGTCTATTTTTGGCTTGCAGCCCACCAGTCGAGAACCACTGATCTAGAACGTCTATATGGATTGTAATAGGCTCACATCAGAAACTGTATGTTGTGCATTTACTTTTATTACATGAAATGAGGGTCTTATTCAGGCTTCGGCTCTCCGTCATTGTAATTTGCCTCCTGGATCATGTCGCCCACTTGATTCTGAGCCTATAATCCTGTCACATCCAGTGCATTGATTAGGTCAGTAAATTCTAGGACACGTCACACCTTCCTTGTTCTCCAAGCATTCAGCCCTAGAAACCCATGAATGTATTCAACCTAATTCTGACATTTTCCCAGCTGAAAATTTTAGGTTGTAAGAACATTTCCCTAACATTTCTATTAACAAACACAGTTAAAATGTTATTTTGAAGGTTTTAGGGTTCTAGAAGCGTTCAAAACGTCCAGTTTTTTAGACGCTGTGTTAACATTACTGCTTAGTTATAAGAACAATATTCACACTTTTTGAATTCTGCAACATTTTTTAAATGTTCCACTAACAACTTAAGAACAACATTGTTAATATGACATATAATGGTTAAAAAAGTTCTACTAACACTCCTGCCCAAACTTTTTTTTAACTTTAAGAGAACTTTTAGAGAACATTTTCTACTGTTCTGGGAATGTTCTCTGTTAGCTGGGTAGATACTAAATAACACGTCTCTTTTTAAATAAAGAAATAAAAAGAGTCATTAACAAGAGAAAATCATGTTACAATTTGTTTACACTTTAAAGTTTCTTCTGTGTATTTCCAAGTTCTTGGATAGAATTCTTTGGAATTCTTTGGATCTGGAACATACCTGTTTCCAAGAATGACAATGTCACACAGAGACATCAGGTTTGTGCTCTGACAAGCTTGTGTTACCCTGCTGCATTCAAACCGTTGAAAACGGAAGAATACCCAGCTAACAGGGAACGTTCTCAGAATGTTGGCTAACATTCTCTAAAAGTTCTAAAAGCATTATTGCAGTAACAGTAGTAGAACTCTTTTAGCATTACATAGATATCAAAAATGTTACAGAATTGAAAAGTTTGAACATCGTTCTTATAACCAAGCATTAACGTTAATACAATGTCTAAAAAACTGGATGTTTTGAATGCCCTAGAACATTCAAAATAACATTTGTGACATTTTTGTTACTTAACGAAAACCTTAGGGAAACGTTCCTACAACCTAAAACTGCTGGTTACTTGACAATCTGATCCTATATATTGACTTTGTTCTCTTATTCATAACTCAAAAATATAGCAGCACATCGAGGTCTAATCTATGTAGCCTCATGTACCTACGTGACTCACTTGACGCCAAAAATAACAACAGGAGACCTTTCCCCTCCTCCATGCTATAGAATCACACCTTTCCATACCTCCAGGGAGAAAGAATGAAGGAACAGCGAAGCAAAGGAAACTCATTTGCTGTGAGACAGAACGATTGTGCTCAATAGAACGATCTGATTTACAGAGATACGGATCAGAGTTATAGACTCTAATTACCACAAGCACAAAACAAAGGCCTGTTATCCTCACAAACAGACGTGAGACTTTCAAAATTATGATACTGCCAAAACATCTTCTAAATGGTTTGTGAAAACTGCTTTGTCACTGTAAGATATAGATATTAACGCCTATTTGTACACAAACATGCATTGATGCAAATCCATCTGGATGTTTACCTGCTTTGAGTCATTCTCAGAAGACATAATATACCACATGTTACAAGAGAGCTGTAGTATCTTTCACTTTTCCTTCTAAAATATATAAATAACACCTTAGCAACCACATACAGTAGCAACACCCTGGCAACCACCCACAACACCCTGAAGCACTGCGGCAGACAGTTTTACACTGGCAAGCACGACTCTCAAAAAACTCCCAAGCCTGATGAGTCAAGCTACAGGAGAGCATGCCAGACAGTCTCTCAGAAGAACCCTGAAGCAGATCTTTCACGAGGTTATAAGTTCATGAAAGCTTTTCCTCCAAGACTGACTCCACACACTCATAATCTAATGAGATCTTTGGCTCTCTGGCCCATCTGTCTGTTTCTTCAGCAGTAATAATACAGAGAACAGTGGTGAGCTGAAAGCCAGAAACATTACATGAAAACAAACACAGTAAAGATCTTGTGTAACAGCAATAACATTCAGACATCAATGAGAGAGCACTGCCACGACTGAATTAAACAGCAGAAACAGACAGGAGCAAAGATATCCATCAATAAACGCTCCTTAATGGTGCCTAAAGCTAAAAGTCTTATTGATCAGAATCATTTAACTGTTGTGTGTGAATAGGTAGAGACTCTCTTGTGCTTGTGTGTGTGTGTGTGTGTGTGTGTGTGTGTGAGAGAGAGAGAGAGAGAGAGGCTGTAGGGGTCTATTTGGAGTCTGGCTGTCCCTGATGTCTCAGCAGCATGACAATGGTTTCCATGGAGATGGCATGGAAAGTCTCACAGCTTGGGTTGCCAAGTTACTTCCCAAATGTGTTGGCACATCGCTGAACTGTTGCTTCAACTCTGAACCAAACCCAGTGAACAGTGCAGGCTGTGAATGCGAACTGCATTTACTGCGATTCATGCCACAAACACAAAAAACATGTTAAGTTTGGCACATTAGTGCGCTTTACCGCACTGAGAGAATGTGTGTGTGTGTGTGTGAGACATGAAAGGCTAAGAGGTTAAGTGGCTTATTACACTACAAGGTTCAAATTCACAAAATAAAAGCAATTACAGCCCGAATCGTGCTCCAGGTATCACAATGGGGAACTAAACTAGAGGAGTGTCATTCAGTATTATGTAATATTAGTGACAGCTGCTGTTTACGGCCAGCACAGCTTGTGAAACAGCCAATAACACCTCACACAGCCCAGAGCCCGCAGTCTTATGACTAGTTCTACACGTTAAGTAAATAACATGTTTGTGTCAACACATGCTACAATAAAGCACCAGTTTAACTTCAGTCTGACACAGCAAACGTTCAAAGACTCTGAAAAACATCTTGCCTGGTGCAAGTGTCACATGTCACAGTTTACATGTTACACAATGTGCATCCAAATGATTTAGCACCACCCACAGACAATCTGCAATGGTGTGAACTATACAGTGTGTATTTTAATCTATTCGAACGCAAACCCAGCTAACAGGGAACGTTCTTAGAACGTTGGGTAATGTTCTCTAAAAGTCCCCAAAACGTTTTAAAGTATTCTTGCAGTAATATTTTTCAATGTTATATACTATATATATATATATATATATATATGTGTGTGTGTGTGTGTGCATAGATAGATAGATAGATAGATAGATAGATGACAGTGAGGGGTGTGACTGTTATGATCTTCTCCAGCATCTTCAACACTATATAAGACAATACAATGGCAGTCCGTCAAATCGGCTGACACTTGCGCCCAAGCGTGCTTTTGAAAAACGCAAGGCAAAATTACAAGTTTGCATGCACAAAACATACAGTATAATTCACAACATTACAGATACGCTGTGGGTGGTGATGATCTAAATCTGTCCACTGTCCATATGGCTCTGCAGCCATAGGTTTCACAGGTCCTGGGGCAACACGTTTTTCCATCACACTTACATGCATGGTGCTAATGTGCAGCAGATATGCTGCGTGCAAACGAGGAGATGTCGAATGCACATAAGTTTTGCAGGTGGATTTCAGGGACAAAGTAAATATTTACTACTCTCTGAAAAGAGAGACATCATTTCAATGTTTAAAAAAAAACTAAAAGAATTATTAAAGAAATCAAACTGCTCTTCAGTACTTGATATTGTTAATTATTACTCTGCGCATTATCCCACCAAAAACTTATTTACCCCAATGCAACACTGTGACCCATTTTACATTTCCTTCCTTCTCTCTCCTTTATTCATCACTCAAACATCTTCCATTGTGTTTTAAAGACAAGCGGCAAGACAGCGTTATTCCACAGCAGATTTCTGAACACTTCCTCACTCAAATTAACAAAAACCACTACAAAAAAGCTTATTACCAATTATAAAAACGCATGAATTCATGCATGTTCTATGAATCTACTGAAGCCTCTGGTAATTGCTGAACATTATTCATGTAAAAGTATCTCAAAGAGACTGCCGGGTGGAGCTGACGGTAGAGGTTTGTCTGCAGCTGTATGACTCATCAGTCAGAACTGAAAGAGAGAAACATTTCTCCTCCGTCAGTTCATGCGTTGCTACTAGACAACTTGACCTGAATTCTGAGCCCAGTCCACCTCTAACAAAACCTTTGACCTTTTTAACTGTCCCTGATTTAACATCTTATTAATAACCGTAATGAAAACTACTGACAGAGGCTGTAGCGCTAAAACCATTGAATAGTTTTAAAATATGAATAAATTATGGATACACCATTTATATAAATATACTTTACTGAGAGTCAAAACTCCTGCTAATTTCTCTGCTATACACTGATAGGACTGGCCTTAAATCAATGGCAGCAATAATCAATTTACACTCTTAAAAATAAAGGTCCTTGAAAGGTTCTTCACAGCCATGCCACAGAAGAACCGTTTTTGGTTCCTCAAAGAACCATTCAGTTAATGGTTCTTTGGTTTTGTTCTTTGTTCTTCTTCTTAAAAGAACAATTTCGTTCTTACCTTTATTTACAGTCTATAGAACCTTTTTCCACTGCATTGAACCTTTTGTGCAACAGCTTTTACGGATGCTAAAGGTTCTTTGTGGAACCATACAGCCAAAATGGTTCTCTCAGTGGCATCATCACGCACCATTCAGAAAGTATGCAGCAAACCACAAGCAATATTTTTACATTTAATAAATGTTTATTATTAATATGTGCATCATATTGATATTTTCAAGACGCTGGGTTTGGCTCAGTTAGGGGTGCTAGATTTGATAGATTTAATACAAACAGTCCAAATACAAAATAAATATATATGTAGTTCACATCAGCGCAGCACATTGCTTATTTAGTCAGATTTTTATTATTATTTAATCTCGGTTGTTTGACTTGATGTTTAACCAGCTAATGACTGAAGTGTGCTGCTGTTTGCTGCTGCTTGACATGAGGTGTTGATGTGTTTCTTCCACACGCACTGAAACAACATCTTGCGGAGATGTTTGTAACACATTCACAGGCTGTTCTCTGATGAGTCTCCATACTGACATTCAGAACATGAGTATTTAGCTGATGGGTCACAACAGATGTGTTTCTCATCAGATCAGAATGCATTACGCTACTGTTGCATCACTGAGAAACACATGCTGTCACAAGTATTAGAAAAGAAATTTATACCCAGGATAAAAGCAGGATGACTCCTTATTTTTTGCAAAGATGCTCTCCGTTTCAAACACTGAAAACAATGAGGCACTTTTCATGATCTGTTTAAGCTTCGACTAAATCGTGAATTTATCAAATGGTTAAAATTTCGGATCATTTTTATCGGTTACAATATAGCTCCAAAGTCACGTAATATTCCATCTGCCATTTAATTTAATCATTACCAGATCTTCTTTCTGTTTACAGACAGACATTTCCCGGGAAAATCCGACAAGACAGCTCAAATTATAAATCATTATTATAAACATACTGTTGTGAATCGGGTTAAGAAGATTGTGTTGAACACACTGATCTGTCATGTACATGCTCAATAACTTTCAGCCTTTTTGTTTATTTTTAACCAAACAAAAAGTTGCGAACTGCAGCTTTAGGGACACACTGATAAACAAGGATTAAACGAGCTGAGTTAGGGAAGCTAAACAGGAATGGTAAACAAACAGTGCAGGGCTGCTGAGTGCGCATGACCCTCTCCTTGTGTCAATACAGGTGTAAGCAATAGAGAGAGAGAGAGAGAGAGAGATCACTGACAGTGTACAGACACTGAATATGCCTGTCTGTTGCTTTGTCTTTAATAATTAACTCAAATAAGTTTTAATTAAGAGCAGCAAAGCGTAACCAACTAAGTGTGTGCTGTAAACCACAAATAGCTCCTGGCAGGTTTCAGGTAGCTTTGCTGTAAAGAGATGGTAGGTGATTTTTTTAGGAAATTTATTGTTATGCCAGTTCAAAGTCTCTGCACTTCCAGACAGAAATCACTAATTGGTCTAAACCTATATCCTTTTAAAACTATCTTCTGTGGAAGGCGCAGTACCACTATGTATTTGCATACCCCCGCGCACCACATTCATGTGTATCGGAGGGGGCGTGGCTTTGGAGAGCAGTCTGAAGGGAGGGCGGGATCTTATGCTTTTAAAGCTAGCTTGGTATTGCATAGCCTCTCTGTAATTGCCTTTAAGAACTACCTTTAAGAACACATCGTAATAATGAGCACCACAGAGCGAGGGGAGAGTTCCTTTCCCCTCACTCTTCCTGTTTTCATAATTGTGTGTTTCTATCATTGTAATTTTCAGTCTTTATAATCCATCTCCCCACATATGCTGTAGCATGAGACAGTAAGCACAACGCTGTGAGTGTATTACATTTAAAATAGCAACATACCACAGTACTAATGTAGACACTGCATGCAGCCATGTGTGAATAAACTGTCGCCACACAGCTGGCGAGTACATCGATTACCATCCTCAAGAGGGAACTATAAATCATCCAATCAGAATCAGTGCACGGCATAAACAAACCCGAAAACCTTCATGTGTGATGTGAAGAATCTATTCACACTGGTACACACTCATTAATCAGTTCAGGGGTATAAGGGGTCTTGGTATCACCAATACATCCTGCAAGCTTCACAGCTTAAGACGTCCTCCTTATCAATAACGAATGCATTTATGTAATCGTTCTCCGGGAAAAAAACGAATGCAAAATGGCCAGATTTGTGACATCACAAGGTACAAGGTTCATTCTCATATGACCTGCCCCAGAGCAAGATAACAACACCTACTTTGATGTCATTGCATCGTTGGCTCCGCCCATGGTCGCTCAATTGTAGAGAAGCGGAAACAGACCTCGTCTGACAGAATAGCATCATAGCAACATCCTGTTTGTTTGGGATGAATCCACTACAGCATCATGCAACACGCTGACGAGAATACTTTGAAGGAGCAAGTGGATGCCTTGTTACACTCACAATACGTTTGTGATAGCAGTGAGATGCCAGTCAAACGCTGTGCTGTTCCTGGCTAAGCTGTTCATTGGCTAAGGCGTCAGCCAATCATATACGTTGACAGTTACACCTAAAGGTTCTTAAACACTCAAATCTTGACTTTGTTAATCACAGGACTAACAACAGGGTGGAAAAGGGGCATAATTATCTAATTTTGTACATTTCAGTTATATTGTAATTACACTACAGGAAACAAAATAAATTTAAAAAAACTCAGGTCATGATCCCGTTAAGCAAAACCTTAAACATGCACACATACAAGTGAACACGCAGAATGAGCACTGCTTATTTAACTTAAGGCTTACTGAAACCAATTCATTATGACTGAACGTCAATACTGCATTTTCTCTGCCTGAAGAGATAGGACTGGCCTTCAATAGCACCAATAAATCTTGTTACGCAGTGAACCATAACCTGTATTTTACATTTCCAAATAATAAAAATTCATGAACAAACACAGGTATTTTGAAGACTAGCATGTCACACTGGAAGTTGACAGGTAACAGGCAGATTTAGTTGAAGAGCACACGTGCACCTGCTCGAAGGTGAAAAGTGCTCTGGATTGTTAATTTGAGATGCAAGCGACTCAATTATGAAAATATCACATCTGAACAGAACATCTGTATATTAGACTGCATATCTGAATCTGTACTGTAGTGACACTTATTTTGACGTCTACAGAAAAGTGAGACTTATTCGGTAGTGAGACTATTTTTAATCATTGGAAATGGTCTTATTATAAAACTGTCCACTCTGGTAACCGTCTAAAGCACCATACACAATTTTATTTAGAAAACCATGAATATGCTTTGGAAAAAAACTGTGGTGAAGATTTGTGATAACAGGTATTAAAAACAGGTGCTTATTGCAATACAGATGTAATATAGTCAGGAAAAGAGATACGTAAAAACACATGAATAATTCATGAGGCACTGTAGACTAAGATCGCCATTTAACTACTTTTACCACTCCTTTACACGATTTAACATCATGCATTAGTTACACAAAAACAGCAAAATGGTACTTTTGCTTTGCTAGATTTGCTTTACGTTAAAGGTTAGGAATAAACGCGACCGAGCGCCGGTTAATTCGCACCACACGTTTTATAGACACGTCTGAGACACGAGTCACATTTTGAAAGGGTGTTTCAGTCGTATGTTTACTTTGCCTTACGGTTCAGCCTTCCGTTCGCTTTATTTGTTTTTCAATCACCCACCTCTTTTTTCACGTTTCGCAGTAGCCTCTGGCGAGTCTCGGCTTCTGGAAACGCAAGAATTGAAGAAAACCAATTATTAAATATTCTTTATTCAAAGTGAAACGTATAATATTGCGTTTCGTAAAGAGGAGAACCACATTTGGTCTCACCTGCTGTTGTAGTTGCCATGACTTCTCTAGCGCTCCGCGCTGAACACTAGACTGGGCTGGATGAAGGCGAGCCGAGCTTCACGCTTTCGCCGGCTGGCAGGAGGCGCGACTGCGAGATCACGTGACCAGCCCTCGAACCTGCAGCCGGAGTTTCTTTACAGAGGTGGAGATGGCGAATTTTGGTTGTTTTAGGGCGGTTCTAATACACTGTGGTGGACTTGATGAGAAGGCGCAAGTGTTTTAGTCCAACAGAGATTTATGTTACGAGTGTAATTTCCTATTTACATCGTTTCAGGGTAACAATCCACATAGAAAACTGACGTCGATTCAGTCTGTTTTAGTTGTAAAGCATCAATGATCAACCAATTATCGATGTTGGATCAACATTCACAAATCAATTTGGTCGGTTCATCAGAATAAAATATGTATTCAGTGTTGAAATGAGGCTGATTTATCAACAATATACCCACCGAACCAACCCAACTTAGAAACATCGGACTGTTTAAGGCCATCTGCCACCTGCTGACAAAACTGAGTGTAAAACGTTTATATTCGTTGTTTTTACGTAGTGTTTTCCACATATACTGTTTAATCGTTAGAGTTGCGATTTTATTTTTAGGCTTTTGAAACGTTCTTGCATCATAATGTTTTAATATATCCTCCTGTGTCCGTGAGGTAATATACGGCAGGTAAACTCTGAGGTACATATTAAAACCATTTAAGCTTACGTTACAACATTACTATTTTATGAACTTTTAAGATAAAGCATAAAGCGTCTGGTCATTTCGACTGGAAATGAACCTCAAACATCTTTCTCGAAATCTCTCTAGCGCACCGCCGTACAGTCGATTTCACACGCCCACATTCAGACTTCAGTGCAACAATAACTTTGTTGATATGCATTATAAATGCTAATTGTGGTTAATTATTACATTACCGACTAATATGAGCACAAGCTACAACACATTGTAGAAACAGACGTTGTTTAAAAGCTGCGAAACACCATGAGGTTTATCCAGAGGTGTGACGTCACCAGCACCTGAGGGACCGTGTACAAATTACATGATACTTTGTCGACAACCTTAGACGAAAATCTCTGCTCGACTTGATTTCTTGATCATTATTTTAAATGTTTTGTTAAACACTTATGTCTCGTGTGTTTCCTTTCTTCTATTACTGTGTTGTGTTGATTTCTTTAATGATCCAGTTAAACAGGTGTTAAATAAGAGACAAAATTCTCTCTACCCCACTGCAAAAGGATCTGCTGGATGGCAAACACAGTGTTAGTACAATCTCAAAAATAAGTGGAATCAAATAGTAACTGTTGACCATGAATCGAAAAGTTTTGAGTGAGGAAAAGAAGGGTTATATAAAATATGCAAGATCATGTCAAGTTTAAGTTAAAGACATAAACATCCACACTTATTATTACAGTA
>JAZGTJ010007799.1:0-22149 GCA_036877575.1 Botia almorhae | reverse complement strand
CATATCACAATGTCATCTGCAAACATCATTGTCCAAGGAGATTCCTGTCTGACCTCATCTGTCAAATGATTCATCACCACAGCAAACAAGAAGGGGCTACTGACCTACTGCACACCTCACTACTGTCCTGCTTCCCTCATACATATCCTGCACCACCCTAACATACTTTTCTGCTATTCCTGACTTCCTCATACAATACCACAGTTCTTCTCTTGGTAAACTGTCATATGCTTTCTCCAGGTCTACAAAAACACAATGCAGCTCCCTACGGCCATCTCTGTACTTCTCCATCAGCATTCTCAGAGCAAAGATTGCATCTGTACAATCTGTTTCTCTGCATCCTTTGTTAATAAATCACTGCACTGTTTGCACTTACCTCGAGTTCTGGTCTCTTCTCTGTTCCTGTGTCACACACATACCACATCTATACACACCTGTAATAACAACCATTTATAATGAACGATCTTTACTTTATCGAGTTATTATATCTGAAAGTTTCTGAAAATTTACAAATAAGTGGACAGTCGAAGAACATGTGCATATAAGTCCCCACAGTATTAGAATTACACAATGTGCAAAAAGGGGTTGGTAAGCGCTTCATTTTGTGTAGCACATACGGAGTTGCATAGGCCTTGTGAATCAGTTTGAAGTGTATGAGTTGATGGGCAGGAATTCAACATCTTCAACATCATAGAAATACTCCCCATATCCACTCCCAGTTGGGTTTATAGGGGGCCAGTTCCTTTTCCCACACTGTAGTGATGGAAAGTGCACCGGAGCTGTGATTACGCAGTTTGTTATAAATAAATGACAAAAAGTAGGAATGCAAAAAGTACAAAAAGTAGGAATACCCAGAAAGATTATAACATTCTTCATTAAAAATGTCACCCAAAACAAATACACCTTGATCAGACCATGGCTTAAAGACAAACGGATTTTTCCAGATTGTATACTATAATTATTCCAAATCGGAGATTCTTTTGTAAATTTGCCAGAACATCCTATAAATTTACAGACATTGTACCAGATTTTAAGAAAATCACCAACAATTTAATTATCAAACTTTAGGGCTTTCTTAGGTTAACCAGTAAATAACATATCTTGTAGTGAGTGTGGAAATTGTTACGATGGATGGGACCGGTTGTGTTTGTGTGAGTAAACAATCGATTAACCAAAACAGGAAGTGACATAAAACACCAATGACGTAGAACACGAGAGACAAAACCCAACATCAAAATAAAAGTCCGCCCTCCTCGCGCTGCTCGCGGGAGGCCGGAGGCTCCCCTAGTCGGGATCGGACTATAATGGATTATGTTAATGTGGCCTTGCGGTTGGCACACTCCGACCCCCAGTTGGGGGAGGTGGAGTCTGGGTGTGTGCCAGCTAAGGGTCTACAGCCAGAGCCAGCAAGGGCCATCTGGAAAGAGAGGCCTGCTACAGTGGTGGAGGAAAAATCTGTTCTTTGCGCTACAGCTCCGGATGGGCCGGAGCAGAAGGGTAGTTCAGCGGATCCCTGGGCCATTCTGGAAGTTGCAGCAGCAAATATAGTTGGATGAAATATAGTTGGAGAAATATAAATGCCTACTAACCTCCTTAGGCAGGACTTCTTTGTAATGTTTTATGTTTAATTCTTGGATGTTTGTTATTCCAAATAAATTTAGTTATCATGAAGTTTATTTCTTTGAAAAAGGTTTTATAAGGAGAAAGAGGAATCATGGAAAATAAAAACAAAAGTCTAGGAAGCACATTCATTTTAATGATTGCAATCCTACTCTCCAAAGAAAGCAATAGTGCGTCCCATCTCTCTAGGTCTCTTCTAATATTATTAATTAAGAAACTTTAATTTTGCTTGACCACAGCCTGGAGTGAGAGAAGGATTTGGATTCCTAAATACGTGAGTGCATTACTAACTGGAATTAAGGGGGGCGCAGATACTGTTACGTTTATCACTTTAACTACAGCTGGATATAACAGGAACGACTCGATGCCCAGCTGTTGAAGGCATTTCCTTTTTTCCAACATAGCTTTCCTTTTTCGAGATCTGCCCTTGCTAAAATCAGGGAAGAACCACAACTTGGCACCTTCATAGCTCAGGGATGGTGAATTTCTGGCTTCTTTTAGGATTGCTTGCCTATCGTTATAATGGGGGAGCTTAAAGCATGTCATGCATGTCTAGCATGTCAGCAATGGCGTTGTAAAGTCGCTCGTCGTCTTTAGGCCGTTTTTTGGAAGGGGAATATGGCAGTTCCCGTTTGGATGCCATTTCGGATGTCCCTCAAACTAAAAAATAAATAAAATCCCAACTCTTAGTACGGAACATTTTAAAGGAAAAAGGAAATCTGAAGCGGAGTGCTGAAACACTAAGCAGCCGTCATAATCCGCCACGCATGCGCATCTCCCTTGTCTGGGAGTCTTTGAGCTTTGACAAACAGCACATTGGTAGATGTATTTTATGGTATCTGGAGTGAGAGAAGGCCACCAATAACGATTCTTTAGGATTTCTATGGTTGCAGTGATACCTGGATGACCAGAGCTGGGTAGATCATGAACTAGAGAGAGTAAACTTTTACAAAAGGGTTCCAGCACAAAGATAAGGTTGGCTGGGCATGATGGAGGGGTGGGTTTTGATTTGCTAGGTTAATTTCGGTGGATATGTCCCATTGAACAGGAGCTAATAATTATCTTTTGGGGATAACATACAATATGGTTAACATACAATTGATATTGAAAAGGTCTCATACCGATCACAAGTCCAATATGGAGTACCGCAAGGCTCAGTTCTAGGGACCCTACTTTTCACCTTATACATGCTACCTCTGGGAGCAATTATTAAGAGACATGGAGTTCGTTTCTATTGTTATCCTGATGATACTCCGCTTTACATTTCTTTTAGGCCCAACGATACTCATAAATTCACTAAGTTAACAGAATGCATAGTCGATATCAAAACTTGGATGACTAATAACTTTCTACTATTAAATTCAGATAAAAAAGAAGTTTTACTTGTTGGGCAAAAACCCTCCACACAGAGCAACATAGAACACTGCCTTACTCTGGATGGATGCTCTATAAAGCCTGCTTCATTAGCCAAGAATCTGGGTGTCATTTTTGATGATAATTTCTCCTTTTAAGGCCACATTTCCAATATTTGTAAAACTGCAACACATGCTCTCGAAGTCAGACACTGAAAAATTAATTCATGCGTTCATGACATCAAGACTTGATTATTGCAATGCCCTACTTGGTGGCTGCCTTACAAGATTAATCCAAAAACTCCAGATTCGCTTAGGAATGCAGAGTTCTCACAAGAACGAACAAGTATGACCATATAAGCCCAGTTTTGTAAACTCTACACTGGCTGCCTATCAAGCATCGTATACATTTGAAAACCTTGCTAATTACCTACAAGGCCTAAATGGTTTAGCTCCTCAATATTTAAGCGATCTTCTCTCCTATTATAGTCCTTCGCGTTCACCGCGATCTGAAATTCTGGCCAACTGTTAGTACCCAGAATTTCAAAAACAAGTGCTGGTGGTAGATCCTTCTCGTATTTGGCACCCAAACTTTGGAATAGAGATGATAAAATTGGGGTTAAATGATCCTATTTGATCCTAACTACTGCATGGAGGAGATGTGAATATGCTGTTGGAGATTTTGGACTGTAGTTTTTTTATTAATGATGCTGAACAACCTAGTAGTACTATTTACAATAGTCCGGTCTGGAGGTGATAAATGCATAAACTAGTTTATTCGCTTCAGAAATGGATAATATGTTCTGCAGCTTAGCAATGTTTCTAAGGTAGAAAAAGACTGTTTTGTAACATTTGAGATATGATTTTCAAAGGACAAATTGCTGTCTAATATAATGCCGAAGTCTTTGACTGTGGCTGCGTTTTTTTTACCTGCATCCGATTTGTGTTTACATTAATCTTCCGGCCAAAAAGATTCCAGTCATTCCCTAATATAAGCGCCATGATTGACCCTTGAGTTGTAGATGGACTCTTGCCAATTCATCTGTTCAAACGTCGTCAAAAGTACACCCAACAGAAATAATGCGAAATTGTTTTTTTAAAATGCTGCCATCATAAAGACGGCTTTAATGTTTTTTATATCATTGACACAAAAACTCCATATATCATTATAGTCTCCTCATATATGGCTTTATTGCTCTTTATTTTATGTTGGCATTGCAGCCAGGTTTGGTACATGTGCGAAATGATGATGTTCAAGGCAATCCGTCGTGGAACAGTGACGTTATAGCCAAGGTGAATCGGATATGTTTGTTTAGACGCAGGTCGGATGTGTGCATATTTACATTTACATTTATGCATTTGGCAGACGCTTTTATCCAAAGCGAATTACATTGCATTATACTATACATTGTTTCTGAGTATATGCAATCTCTGGGATCGAACCCATGACCTTGGCATTGTTAACACCATGCTCTAACCACTGAGCTACAGGAAAGCTGGCATATTGGATATATATCCGATTTAAATCCACATTTGAAAGTGGAACTCTGATACAACAAAATCGTATCTTGTGTTTTTACACACACATGTGCAACAAATTCCTATCTGTGTCAGGTGTGAGATTCTTTATGCCAGTGTAAACGCAGCCTGTGTTGGCTGCGGTGATAATGCATACTTCTAGTTAAAAACTGTATTCTAGAAGTTTCTTTTTATAGGTTTCTGGTCAAATAAGTAGAATCTCTGTATAATTTTATTTGAGAGAAGAACATTACTAGTCATCCAAAACTTTATAATCTTTCTCCCATCTTTTATATGCCATTTTACATTGTCACACAAGCTATGCAAATTGGCAGATGTATGCTTACATCCTACAACCTGACAAACCACGGCATCCATTTGAGTAAGTCTACTGCTACTGTTATTTGGTTGCGTGTGCTTGTGACACATGTGTTTTTGGTGTGGTCTAAAACTACAAGGGGAAACAGTCAAACCACAACCAAACCTAAAACTAGCCAGGTCCCTGTGTATTTTTATATTTATTTAAGAAAGTTCAGGAGGAACATAATCCTGTAATCCAACCAATCATTGCAAAGAGGTCTGTATATAAAGCCATCCCTTACCTCTGTCCCGTGATGGAGCATCCCTCTGCAACCCCCACGCCTCATTCTTGCTGGTATTTGTCAGTCAAGGATGAGGGGGGAGTACCCTTATGAGCTTGGAGCCCTCTTCCTGGGCAACACGCCAAATGTGCAATTGTTATCATAACTGATTACATATTAGTGTGAACTTGTGGTGATAAAATATGGAAAGCGTTCTTACAGATAGCATACACACAAATTATGTTGACTTGATTGATACAAATTTATATTAACCACTAGGTCTGAGTTCAGCATGCAATTTGAAATTATTATTTTAGCAAACAGATAGAGGACAGTCTGAAATGTACCATACCATACCATACCATACCAAATTTGAAGTCTCTCTCCAGTGCCACTAACAGTTCAAAGTTTCACTCATTTTAATGTTCATAACTTTTGACTTATATTGACTTATAAACTTTGACTTATTGACATAACTTACCTCAAATTCCTTGGCTCATGATGATTCAAATGCACCCTGACATCATTTTCTGTCAAGAAAATTTTCCCACCATTTTGTTTTTCAAAAAACGTACATTTTCGAACTCCTCTTGGGGCGTTTGTCTAATTTGCACAAAATTCGTTATCTAGCTTCTAGGCACACTCTAGACAAAAGTTGTTTGATAAATCCAGCTGTTCTCAAATAATTTACAAACAAATTTGACAAAAAGCAAAAATGGACAATGAGGCTATATCTTCTCAAAACACATCATATACGTGACCTGATGTTTTGTCACAGTGCCACCTACTGGTCCAGAGATATGGTAATGTCTCTTTTTGCTTATAACCGTTGAAAACTTTAACCTAAAAGTGGTCTCTTTCGACTCCTGGAGGCATGCCGACTCAAACAATATCTGATTTTACATGGTCTGCCATTTTGGGCATCTGCCCTTTTGAATCTTTGTCATAAAATGCAATATCTTATGAACGCAATTGCGTATCTTCATGAAACTTGGTTTCACTGGTTCATCATCCTCATTGCCTGAGGATACTTACAAAGTTTGGGGTCGGCACCACCTAGTAGTTGAAAGTTATAACAAAATTTACCTTTTGTTATTTTGTATCGTCATAGTCAGCTAAACTAAATGTCCACCATTTTGATTTTCTTTTGGTTGAAAGTAATAAACCTTTCAATCAAATTTTTAGTGACTGTATTTGTTTTCTCAGCCATTTTGCTTAAAATGATATTAATATGTCTTTAATTGCTCGTTGTTGCAGTTGGCCTGATTCTACTTACTATGTTTGTTTAACTCTTCATTTTGCCACTATTGTGAAATTTGCTGTAACTTTAGAACTGTTGGTCTGATTGACCTCAAAATTGGCAGGCGGTGTCTGCTTTGTCATCTTATACCTTGTATTTTGAGGCTGCTATTGGTGAATTACATTTAATCAGTTATTAGACAGGGATAATAAATGCTGAATGGAACAGTCATACTGTCTATCACGCACAAAGTGAGCCTGCATGGCACAGGAAATATACAATAATGAACGAATATAAACAATAGTGACTACCTTGCAGATTTTTACTCCAGGTGGTGCTCATGGAGGAATTTCTTTATTTGTGGTCTGAATATCTAGGTTATCCAGCATGCATCAATGCCAAATAGAGGTGTAAATAAATTAAATTATACTCTCTTTTATTAATAACTGCCAGTAGGTAGTAATCAATTTTAATTAGTGAGTCACTGAATCATTCATTCAGATTTCAAATATTCAATGAAAACAATATTCTTGTTCATGTGATCATTTTTAACAGTATCTTATGTTATAAATATAAAAATCAGGAACTCATTACTGGGCATTTTTGGCTCCCATAACTTTGGAGGAACTTTGGAGGCATTTTTGTCATTTTAATTATATTTGTGCTCCAAGCCCCTGTTGATTTTAGACCCTGCATGGTACCAGTAAATTAACATCCAAAACTGAAATAATAGACAAGTTTCATTTGGAGGAAGAGAACAGTGTAAAAGTAAAACAATTTAATAAGAGCAAAGGTCTGCAGCCTCAATTAAAAATTATAGTTAAAATTTCTTACTTATTTAGTGATGTAAATATGCTACAATTCATAAAATTATATTAGTGAATAAGCGATTCTTTCCCAGTGAGCAGGGTGATGTATGAGAGGAATGATCTGTTTCATTAAAAAGGGGGTGTTAGTGCCCAAGAATGTATATAACACAAAAAATTTAAGGAATCCATTTAGCATCCTAAAATAACTGTAAAATACTGTGATTGCACTACTGCTTTATACATGTTAGCGATTGGGTAAAACCCCTTTTTTCATGTGTGGTATGTTGTCTGTGAGGGGCACACTGAAGAGAGATTGCAAGACAGAGAAAAAAACCTCATTTGTTGTGTTTGCAGTAAACACCTAATTGAAGGCACTGCTAGTGTTTGTCTTTATTGGGAGTTTTGCCTATAGCATGACAAGAAATCTGCTACACTTACCTCTTATGTATTGTTAATTTAGAATGTACACTCAGGATGTTTGGGGTCTCCACAAACAGAATCATAATTACACAGTTTGTTCGTTGGCCAGAGAAGAACTGGCCCCCAAATGAGCTTGCCTTTTCCCCAGGTTTTTTCTCCATTCTGTTACCTGATAGTGTTTGGGTTCCTGTTGCATCAGGCTTGCTTAGTTAGAGGACACTTAATATTCAACAATATTGTTGATCTGAATGTGCTGACTCTATCAGGTGAGAACTTAACTGAGCTAGACTATGACATCCTGATTTTCTGCAGTGCTGCTTTATATATCAAATGATTTAATAATTGATCTTTACAATGAAACTGAATCAACACTGAACTGACTTCAGCTAAACAATGACACCATTTTCTTTTAGAGCTGCTTTACAGCCGAAATGAACTCTGCATTGTTTAATTACTGATAACTACATGATTCTACATTTAAGCAATTTTAGAAGTAATTGTGGCAATTTTGATTTATTTTTTAAATAGTATAACAAGGCTTTAACTGAATAAATAAAACAAGAGTAAAGTTTTGTGAGCACACTGCCTCAAAGTGCCACACAGTCCACAGAAAATAACAGAGAGGTCTCTCTCCCATCCCGACTTTGATGGCCGCTTATATGCCTCTCCACAAATCACTAGAGACAGGTGTTAGTCATCATTCACTTGATCCTGTTCACTTTATCCTTAACATCGCTTGTTTCTGCATTTGTTCCCTTGCTGCAGACTTCGCTTTACCACGACCCCCTTGCAACAAATAGATTTAAAAATACCTTTTTATGTAAAAGTCATTTACTTTAACTTCCATGGAGATAACATGGAGAATGTGCCATGGTTTCATGGGAAATTGCTGCCATCTACTGAAGAAGAAACACTTTTTAAAATTAAAACAACGAGATGTCAACTACAGCTACCAGATGGCTGCAGAGCATTACTTTAAATAGTTATAAATCTTTTCCAATGTTTTCGAATGAAATTTGTTTAGATATCTTAAAATCTCTTTAGAATAAAAAATGACTTTTTGTCAAGTTTTGTTTTTGCACTGAAGTGTGTGTGAGCATACGTATTTCAAATTGTGTATGTGTTATAGTGTTGCATTCACTTTTGCTGTTTAAGCAAGAAGTTAAAAATACCTCTCTAAATAATGTTTACTGCTGCAAAGCATACTGTCCCCTGAGCAGCATTAAACAGTGTAAGTACATCTAAAGCAACTTCACATGTAGTTCTCCACCCCCTCTGCAGTGCAAAGATGGCTTTGGTTGATACTGATTAAATTGATAACAATCTATAGTGTCATATAATTTAAATGACTAAATTTAATAATTTAAATTAAAGACGTAACATAAAAAGTTTGAAAATTTAACATTTTCTAATAAGAGAGTATATATAAAGGTTAAAAAAGTACCACTTAAAAACAATTTGACGGGGAAAGTGACCCCTAAAAATTAACCAGGCTGAGGATGCTGCATATTCCTTTATCTAGCAACCACAGCCTCAAATTTTGTTTAGTTTATGTAAACGTTACTTCATATTTTTGGCGTTGACCATTATGGATTTTGTCATAAAATCCTATGCTTTACGTTCGTAAACAGTTTTATAAACTGTTATAAAACTTAGTATGTCTTGACTTTAAGACTGTGTCTCTGCAATGTTTAGGCACACTGACACCAAACTTGCATGTGTTATTGTCTTACTCTTACTCTGACCTAATGGTCAAAAGTGATCGCTTTGTTATTTGACTTGAGGTAGCATGCACTGTTTTGTCAAAGCACTACCTGCTGGTCCAGAGATTTAACAAAAAAAATATTTTAACCTGTTTTTGCTTAAAACTTTGTTTTTGGTCTAAAATCATAAGTGTGGCCTCTATAGATTCCATGAGGCATGCCGAGTCAAACGACATCCGATGTTCCATGATTGGCCATTTTGGGCCGACTTTCAATTTTATTATAAAAAGCAGTATTTAACAAACACAATTGCATATCATCATGAAACTTGGTATGGTTCATCATTACCATTACTATAATTTGGGTCTGGCGCCAGTTAGTGGTCATAATTGCCTGTTAAACATCATATTTGCCTGTTAGCATGCTTAAAAACCCCTGACATTTGGCACACACGTCAGAGTCGTCAGCCATTAGGAATGGGCAAAGGTTGGCACATGGGTGGAGCAGGGGGGCTCAGTAGCGCCTCCTGGTACAGGAAACAAAAAGATGGTGCATATATAATGCATACATGTTAAGGGATTTTTAATATCTCGAAAGGTGTTATGATGTACATGTTATGAAACAGTAAGTGTCTTATGTCTTCTGTGTGCATTGTGAGTTGATTGAAACTTGCGCTTCATGTTTGGTCCTAGGGACTGATGACATAGAAGTGGCTATTATGTGTCGCAGTCATAGCACCACCATCTGGCATAAGGAAGTATGTCACTTAAAACAGAGTTTAAAATAGTCCTGTTAAATATAAATATAAGTCACTTCAAACTTGGTCAGACATAAAGAAGCATTTCATACCTTCACATGCATTAACTGATTTACATCAAACTTGGTAAATGTGTTTGGTGTTGTTGGGGGCTGATCACAATGATGTAAGTCACAGTCATAGTGCCCCCACCTGGCAACAGGAAATCTGTCACTTACAACAGGCTTATTTAAAACAGACTTTAAAATAGTCCTCAATTATTTTTGGAGTTGTCAGCCATTAGGCCTGGGCAAAAGAATCAGTGTACTTCAGCATCAGCACATACCATCAGCAGTAATACTATATTAATAGCCTCTTTGTGTCACATTTATCTTATTGTTCAGGAGTTCCTAAAGTTTTCCACCTGCTTGACCTCATGCTGAAGCAGCTGCTGTTAAAGTTGATGGCTGAGCTGATTCTGGTGGTTTTAGATGATCATAATGTCGAGTAAAGCCTCATCAAGGTTGTTTTGTCTTAATTGTTTTTATAAAAAATAAAATAAAAATAACCAAATTCTGTTATTTTTCTGACAAAATGTGAGTGATGCTTGCTATGGCAAAACTTTAGTCAGAAATGTATTTTAACATTGTTAACATGTTTTAACAAGATGCACATGTTTTAGCATAAATTAGCATGATGCTAGCATGATTTATAATGATGATTTATAATATCTCCTCCGCCACACTGGAGCCTGTCCAAGCGGCGACGTTTGCCGCTCCAAAATTGGTCCTGACGGCGGCTGACCGTCTAATTCCTGTATTAGCGATGGCCTTCGCCTGTTCTCCTTCCTGCCGTCGCAAGACACCGCCCTGGCGTCTTAAGTCACCGCCCTGGCATCTCAAGTATCCACCCTGGCTCCTCAAGTCTCTGCCCTGACGCCTTCCTCCGTCTATGCCCCCTTGGTCATCGACGGCGTTTATACGGCGTGAGGACACGCCTTCCGGGAGGGGGACGTTATATTAGGAATCCGGACTCCCATGCTATGCTGGGAGTCCTGACTCTTATTGTGAAATGCATTTTCTGTCTTTTGTGTTCATCGTATTCACTTCCTGTTTTTGATAATCATCATCACCTGTTACTCCATGATTAGTTTGTGTATTTAAGTTCCGGGTTTTGTATGTTCTAATCGTTGGTGATTGCCAATGTTAGGTGGTTTATATATACTGGTTATTTCTCGTGTGCATTCTCTGGTTTTTTGGATTTTTGGACTTTGGCTTTTAAACTTCGAACTTTGGATTACCCTATTGGATTTCGTACTTTGGATTATCGTGCTTTGGATTTATCGTGTCTTCATCTTAGATTGTTTTGTATTTCACTGCTGTCACCCCATTCAGTTCAACGGTTAGTGTTTGTGTTGTTTTGTGTTTGTTTCTTTATTAAATACCGTTTGCTGTTTAGTTCCCGTGTCCTGCTAGGTTTTTTGCACAAACACTACCACCCACAGTAACAGTCTGCTCTCTACCGAGCTTTCAACTCAGGCGAGTCGAGAGTTTCGCTCACAGAGGAACTGGTGCGAGTTTTTCACGGAGGACAGTTTCAGCCGTCAACCGCAAGCACTGCAGCACCCTCCTTTGTCCAGCCCTCCGGTACCCACCATGACTTTCCGGGTGAGTCCTCGACTAGTTTTTCCCAATAAGTTTAATAGTAATCTGAGGAAGTGCAAGTGTGTTTTGCTTCAGTGTTCTCTTTTTGTCTCACAACAGCCCTCGTTATACCCCATGGAGAATAGCCGTATTGCTTTCATATACTTGCTCCTTACCGGAAGAGCATTGTATTGGGCTACTGTGGTTTGGCGGTCTGATGGGTCAGTTTTCCCTACTTTTGATTCCTTCCTGCATCAATTTAGAGAAGTTTTTGAACACCCCGCTGCGGGTTTGAGCCCTGGTGAACAGCTGATGTCCCTGACCCAGGGTGGACTTCCAGCCTCTGAGTATGCTTTGATCTTCCCCACCCTAGCTGTTCAAGCTAACTGGGTAAAAGATACACTCAAGCTGTTGTACCGCCGTGGGCTCTCTCCAGAACTCCAATCGGAGCTAGCATGCCGTGACGAGGGCCGTAATCTAAGTACATTGAGCTGACTCAATAAATCCATTTCCTACTCCTTTCCAGATACCGCCCGAATATTCTGATTTGGCAGTAGTTTTTAGTAAGCAGAAGGCCTCCCAATTACCGCCGCATCATGGTGTAGATTGTGCAATTGACCTCATTCCTGGGGCTAAACCCCCTAAGGGTCGAATTTTTCACTTGTCTCAGCCTAGCTAGGTTTTTTTCATGAAGAAGGACGGGGGTCTACGACCCTGTATTGATTACTGTGGCCTTGATGAGGTCACCGTTAAGTTCCGCTATCCACTCCCTCTTATCCCCGTAGCATTAGAGCAAATCTGGCGCGCCAAGTACTTCACTAAACTTGACTTCCATAGCGCCTATAACCTAGTTCGCATTCGGGAGGGAGATGAGTGGAAAAACTGGATTTTACACCACTACCGGTCACTATGAGTATTTGGTTATGCCGTTCGGTCTAGCAAACAGTCCCTCCATATTCCAGTCGTTCATGAACAACATATTCCATGATATGCTCAAAACATTCGCCATAGTATACATTGATAATATTCTAATTTACTCTGAGACATATTGCCCATGTCCTTTTGTCCTCCAGCGCTTAATCCAGAATAATTTATACGTAAAAGGGGAGAAATGAAACTTTTATAAGACTAGTACCGCCTTCTTGGGTTACGTAATCCTTTCCGAGGGAGTGGCCACAATGTTTGCTGCACGCCTAGACCCTTGCTTGTTTCATCGTTTTGTTTTTGTCTTACCCTTATTGCTCTGATCACCCCTTTTGACCCTCGCCTGTTTGCTGTCTACTCTATTTAATAAAACGCTGCAAATGGATCCCTCTGCCTCTTTGTAGGTTGTGCATTTTAACTCACTAGTTAAAATATTAGTTAAAGTGTAAAATGTAATTTAATGTCAAATGTTTGACACTGTGCAAGGATTGAACATGGTATACAATAAATTATGTTGTTTTCTGTTAATTTGTTTTATTTGCTTTTAAACATTCTGTCATCCCTAATGCCCATGTAACAAGATTGCATGTATTTTGAATATGCATGTCCTTGATTACAGCCTTTGTGTTTTGCTGCTTTGTGTGGTAATTCACTGTAATAGTGCATCACTGTTTTTCATAGTCAATATTATTTCATATTTTTTATGGCATAGGTTTAATGTTAAAAAAAAGACAAATGAAACTTTGGTTAATGTCTTTGTAGCGACACTCCTTTAATTTGTGTGTGTGGGGTGTTACTTAATCAGTGCGGATTGCGGACACATTTGTTCCCAATAGTCAGCAAAATCTGAAAACTCTGAGCAAAACCTCATCTTTGTGATGCCTCAGTTTGCCTTAGAGTGTTCCTGTAGCTCAGTTGGTCGAGCATTGCGTTAGCAGCATAAAAGGTTGTGGGTTTGATTCCCAGGGAGCTTATGTACTAACCAAATGTATAGCTTAAATGTACTGTAAGTCGCAGCGTCTGCCAAATGTGTTAATGTAATTTAAATGGAATGAACGCTAATGAAGGCAACTACCTTGTCATAAGCTGTTAATACACTCCTGTTCTGCATTCCACCCAAAAAACACCACAGGATTATTTTGATGTGGGACAAGCAAACATTACACCCACTATACATGTAAAAATACATAATTTACACTCAACACACTACCAAAACCAAAAAATATGTGTGTGTATATATATATATATATTCACACACACACACACATATATATATATATATATATATACGTGTATGTGTGTGAGAGAGAGAGAGAGGGAGAGAGAGAGAGAGAATATATTATATTTCAAATTAATGGTTTGCGGGTTCCGGTCTGAATGCGGAACTTAGGTCTATATCACCAAGGTCGACGCAGTCAAATCATAAAAGTGACGTCAGTGTTGCTATCATTAGAAGGCACCAAGGCTTGAAGGTTCAAAAAAATCTAGTCAGGTAGAGGAAGCGTCAGGTAAAGGTAAATCTGGGTCCGAGGAGTCAAGATCATTTGATTGGATACACATTATGCACTGGAGTCAACAGGCGAAAAGATGTATGTAAGTTATCTTTTAGAGAAGGACACCAGCATGTACCCCAATTCTGTAAGACACCCAGGCCTAAATCTGAACCCTCAGAATTTTGTACCCGCGCCTCCACAATATCCGGACTTCACAGGATACCATCATGTTTCTGGAATTACCAACGATCCTCACCATAGCCAAACAGGAGCGTGGAATCCAGCATACTCTTCTACACGGGAAGAATGGACACCTTATGGGCCAGGGACTGGACCATCTACTTCGAGCACCGGTCAGTTAGGTTTTAGTCCTCCAGAGTTTTCATCTGTTCAAGCGTCGGGCCTTCTTCCATCCACCATAAATACATCAGTCGGCCAGCTGTCTCCGAACTCTCAGCGCCGGAATCCGTACGACTGGATGCGTCGGAGCGCTCCGCCGACAAACTCAGGTGCATTTAAAATAAAAATGCAATTCCGAATGCAATTTAAAAAATTGTAAGTACATTACTATTAGGAACACACAATGATCTGATCTGCAATGATCTGCATCTACAAACCAACAAAATAAATAAAACAAATACAACAGGTTGTGCGAGGACTGGCAAAATGTTGAATCACAACATGAGGTTTGTCATTAACTATTTTTAATTGTGTGCTGAATGCTTTCATTTGACGTCAATTTGAGGTCAGTCTCTTTAGGTCAAATCTGTTGTATGATTTGATGACTTCACTATATTTGTAAAATTTCAGGTAGATAATGAGTATTAATAATTTGGGTATTATAATTTGTGAAGAAACCTAAAAATTACAAATACAAGTAACGTTATTTTACAAATTGAGTACTAAACAATACATTAAGCTTATTGCTTTCATGCATATTATGAATATGTTAGCATTTACAGTTAGTAGGCTACTATCTTTAACAGAATTTTATTTATTGTTGCAATAACCAACACACATATCATCAGCACATTTGTAAACAAGTCAATCTTTGTTAGTAAACTATTTTTAATAAACATGGACCAACAAGCAATTCTTGTGTTGAAATCATGTGTAGCCTATGCCGTGACATTATATCAAATATAAAGAAATAATTTAGTTAGACCCAGTATATTTCAGGGTCCGTTTCTTAACAGCACCCGTTAAGCCCAAAATAAATAATGTAAAAACGTTTATGCGAAATATATTTGATATCATTACGATGCTTCTGGAAAAACATCGTAATTTAAATACGTCTTAAAAACCGTCGCTGCTCTACTGGCACTCTTTACAGACGCATTTTGTCATCTGCAGGACAACAACAAAATTACACAAAACTTTATAAAATATGCTGTAAATCCTTGTTTTTTGCACTGTACAGGGACAAATTTCTATTTAAACAAATAATACAAACTAAAATGACTCGACTGATATGGGTAAATGATCATATGGCACAAACCATATGCGGAGATGATGTTTTTAAAAGAGTAGGGGTTATAGGTTATGTGCCTAGCAGGTTGACAGAGTGAGAAAAACATTTGTTCTGCACAAAATAATAATACATATTAAATATGAACGGAAATAGCATTTCTCACAAAGATAAGTGTTGCGCAAAAGGCTGTACCAAAGGCAAGCGATTTAGTGACATTTCAGGACGCCGAGAACGTACAACTTCTGTTTAGTTGCACCTAAAAAGCATACTTGTGTGTTTGAGTTTAAAGTCTACTTTTGGGAAACGCACATGAAAACCATCTGAAATGGTAAGATTGATTGTCGGGAAACGGTGCCCTGATCGGTGATAACGTCTACGCAAATTGTCATTTGTATGTTTGTCATTCTGTGTTTCTGTTGTTTCTGTCATAAATCAAATATATTAATGCGCCATCTAATACGAATCTTTAGGCAATTCCGCAGTGAAGTAAATTTAATTGTAAATCTTACATTGAAGTAAAGTCTTAATTCTAGTGTAAAGTAACCCCTTCTTCTACCTCTAATAATAATAATAATAATAAAGCCATACTTTGTATTGGCAGCTCACTTAAAAGATCCCCAAAGCACTATGTGGGGTCTCAGTTACCACATCAGCGAGACCCTTTGATGAACCTAAACACACTTTAAATGAGCCTCAAATATCTTATGCATTTAAATATTCTAAATACCCTCCATGATCTACAACATGTTTTAAATGCCTCAAAGCCTAATGATAGGGTTATTGGAGGATCCTGTGGGAGTCAGAGTTCTTGCAAGAATGAGTTTGTTAAAAAGGATGTTTAATGGTTTATCTCCACCAGAAGAGCAAACGAGAAACTCTAGAAGGTGCCTTTAACATGGTAGCCACTTAAGTACCCTCTTGCCACTGAAAGGGTAAACTTAGTTTGAAATATAGAGAGTAATTCCAAAGACATTTATAACATGGACGTCTAGGTCTTTTATATATGTATGCACTTAGTGATTGACTTGAATAAATCAGCAAACATTATGATTTATCAGTTCCCATAGTTACTTTTTAATTAAAAAGGTAAACAGTATACTAACAGAACATGACATTTATTTGTTATGTGATAACATTTCTATTACATACCATGTACATTGATGCTAATTAAATTAAATACTTATAAATCCAATTTACTAAGTAAAGACAAGAAAAACTCTTACCTAATGCAAATTTCCAATCAACTTAAGTCTACTTTTTCAAATGGATTGATTCACAATTATTAGGTTACATTTTCAATTTAATCAATAATTTATTTTTTTAAATTTTATTTGATGTTAAACTGTTTTTGATTTAGGAGGGAAGACCAGAACAAAAGACAAATACCGGGTGGTATACACAGATCATCAGCGCCTAGAATTGGAGAAGGAATTCCATTACAGCCGTTACATCACAATAAGAAGAAAATCAGAACTTGCAACAGCACTCAGTCTGTCAGAAAGACAGGTTAGACACTTTATTGCCTAGTTCAAATAATGGGAATTTCTAAATGAGCAATGTTGATATGCAGTCAAGACAGGTTATAAGTATTTATATATTAGGTTTTTCACATCTTTCATTAATTAAAAGCAGATTTACAGAAAAATTGCCGTACTGGTGTTTTAATACGGAAAGGTCTTGAAGGTAACTGTAATGTTCTGTTACTGTATTGTTATCAAGGTAAACATTCTTTACATAATTGCTTGACACATAAAGACCTATGTTGTTTCAGGTGAAGATATGGTTCCAAAACCGACGTGCTAAAGAGAGGAAAGTCAATAAAAAGAAGATGCAACAGCCACAGCCAGCATCCACAACCACACCTACACCACCTAACTCTGCTCTCCCAGGCAATGTTGCCATGGTGACAAGTAGCAGTGGTGGCTTGGTAACACCGCCTATGCCAATGACTGTTAAAGAAGAGTACTAAAGAAAGAAGGATGTCTGGACTTTGAATGTTAATTGTTTATATATCGTAACAAAGCTCTTTGACATACTCAATACCACTGAGTACTTCAATATATAAAATCATCTTTTCTACAATGAAACAAATGTGACAATGACTGCTGTACACCGGGCATTTTTAAAAAACACATTAAACACAAGCTGGCAACACCCATTGTAAAGTAATGAAGGCAACATTCTAAGTACACGTTATGCTTAAATCTTGTGTAATATATGGTTGTGTTGGTTTATTTTAAAATTGTATTGCTTTTGCTTTGCTCAACAATGTAAAATTAGATGTTTTGTGAGATTTAAATGATAAAAAATTATATTACAGAAGTAATTTGTATTAATAAAATGTTTTATTGCTAAATGTTGATTTAATATGTTTAAAACCTGATAATGATTTATATATGTCAAAGCAACTAAAAATAACTGTGTTTCATTCTGTCAGATGAACACTTTTGTAATTCTGTATGACTTACCCACTGCCAAGTGCCTAATTTCACCCTGTTTTTCTGTTTGTATCAAGCATTTATGTTTATTAAGCTTCTATTGGCTACAAATCAGTGAAGGTGTTTTTATACTTAAAGTATGTTGACTTGTAAAATGTCAAAAATATGCTACTAGTGTTTTTTATGAGAAAAATATTAGATGTTTACTCATTTTTCATCTAATTAGTATATATTTCTATCTGAAGGTTTATTTTTCTGATTTTCTGAATCAATTTTTCAATTTACATATATAAAGAAAACTTGGTAACAGTTTATGTGTAGAATTATCATTGGTTAGTACTTCTACAGCATTTAGTAATCTTAGTTTATATTAATTTTTGTATTTGTTAAGGAAAAAGAACAATTACATTACAAGTAATTTGACTAACTATTAACAAAGATTAATAAATGCTAAAAAATATATTGCCCATTGTTAATTCAGGTTAGCTAAGACATTTCCTAATGTTAACAAATACAACCTTATTGTAAAGTGTTACTGAAACGTTTTTGAATATTACACAATTAAATATGAATAGGAAATGTCAGTGAAAACTATAGTGTGAGAGTGAATAGATACTCAAGCAGGAGTTCATGCTGTTTGCACAGTGTAACGGCATTGCTGAATAAGAGACAATTGCACACTGAAAACTGTGAGCTATTTCATTATCAAGCACACTCTGAACTCTCTTATCAATGATGTGACAGAGAAGCTCAGCTTGACAGGCACAACATATCTACAGCACTGCTTCAACAGGACTGTGTTTTATGACTGTGTTAACAAAACCAGGGTGCGGTGTCCAAAGGGCAAGGTGAAAGGGGCTGGTGAGCAAACAGAGCAAGGCACATCTGCCTGTGTAGCCCATATGTCCATACTGAACCTTCATGTTCATATATATATATATATATATATATATATATATATAATTTTTAACCCCACACACACTAACCCCAGACATACTTTGTCTATTTAAATCTGATTTGTAGGTAGCTTGTAATGTTCTATATTATTTATCATTGTTCTTTTTCTGGTGAGATTTGTATAAACAGGCTCGCTGTCAGCTCCTTCTGAGGTCGTAAAGTTTATTGGGGGGCATGTTGTAAAAATATCCTCACCACAGTAACAAAAACACGCTTGTTGATAGTGTTTACAATGTTCTATGCATACAATTATTTATAAAGCAGGAAGAGAACATTTTAGCAGGAGAAAATTATGAAATTATTAATAATGAACTATTAATGAAATTAAAAGTTAATAACAGAACAGAAAGAACCGCTAACTTGTTGCTATAGAAGATAAAACCTTTTAAAAATGTCAGATAAATAATTTTTTCACTGTGGTTTAATAAAGCATCAAATTTGTTTATTAATCATTCTTTTGTGAGGATCAAATTTGATGGTGAAGATAAAGAAACTAACTGCTAACTGCACAGGCAATAATCGCAAATAAATTAAAAAGGTCTTATCTTCAGATATAAAAATGTGCTGCCTATCTAGTATATATATAAAGTAATACTTATATAGCTGCTTGTTTACAAGGTTGTTGTATCATAAACTTTCAATTACAATACTTATTCCTTCTAATATCCCATATTATGGTGGGAATAATTCTCCATAAACAACGAGAGCTGTAAAACCGTAGTTGTGATGACTGTTTATATATAGTAGATATGCTTATAAGGCCTCTTCATTGAGACTACTGGAATTTTTTTACATGCCCACAGAAATACCTGTGCTGGAAATAAAATACATATAATGTGGTCATTTGAATCCATGTTAATGAGTTGTGCAATGCTTATTATGATCAACTCATAATAATATATCATTCTAACAAATATTTGGTTGTGCTATTGTAGGGCATTTACCTTTTAAAAGTTTGTCTATAATAAAACATTCTTTAATAAGTTTTTCAGCTAAATTTAACTCTAAAACAATTATGCAACACAAAGCAATGCATGGCATGAAACAGCAAAACATGAAACGTTAACATATTGAAACATAAAATCACTGCTGGTTAATTGTTTGATCTACATTCATTACATATAGCTGACTCTAGTCATAATACATGCCCATTTTTTGCATGTGTGTTTATTTGTTTAACCCTCAGCTATTGCAATAATCATACATAATATCATATTTAAATTTTACTTTGGAAACAATTTTTACCTAGGTTTTTAAAAGCAACATGCTGCTTCACTGTAGGCATCCAAGAAGTAGCATAATTTGTATCCCTTCTACAGCATGCAAATCAAGGTAGCATTTTCTCATTTTGTTTTATTTTATAATAAAAATAAAACAGCTCAGATCATATTTAATTTGACCTACTGATATCGATAATTACCTTTGTCTCAAAAATAATGTCATTTTACTAACCAGAAAAAAAGATTAAAATTGCCCTTTTAAAAACAATGCTTTGAAAAATACATTAATGACATTACAATTTAATTCATAATTTAACATCTGTTGAATAAATCTAAATAAATATTTGGCATGACCACACTTCAAAACAGCTTTTGTCCATGGGATACAGTTTTTAAGGTATCTTTGCTGCCTAGGCTGTTTATCTCTTTCTTTACATAATCCCAGACTGACTGTATGATAGTGAGATTAGATATCTGTGTGTTTATACAAAAATGTCACTTAATTATTACAGTTAATTGCAAAGAATGTATAGACACCTATATTATTTCTCACTGATACACAAAACATATAAATAAACATCTTAAAAACAATTTTATTTTTGATGAAGTATCTAATGTGACTATGACAGTATTGTATATACCAAGACAGTGCAGTATATTTTAAAGTTTTTAATGATCTACTGTATATAGAGTTACATACATTGATAAAAATATTTTGAATAATATTAAATTCCTAGAGGGAACATTATATTGTTCATTTAAATGCATCAAAATGCAAATGTAACTGGTGTTAAGTCTTTTGCCAAAATTCTCATTTGGCCAGAATAAACTTTTCCAAATAATTGCTAAATGGCTTGCAAAATAGTTTAAGATTCATTGTTCTCATTGTATTTAAATTTTTACATTTTATCAAATGCAACTTAAGTAATGACCATATAATTCATCAAGTAATATACTGTACAGCATGAAGTGCTTGAAAATAGGTATATATCATAAATTAAAATTTACAATTATGTTCAAATGCCTTAGATACTTGTGAGCATCTACTATTGGTCTGATGAGAAGAGATAGATTCAATTCTTGGTCGGTTTTGAAAGACCTTACCTTCATAATTAACCTTTGCCTTTGTTGATAACTTAAAAGTATTTCAACATGACAATGCAGAATTTATGTCAAACAATGTTCATGTTTGAACATGGTTCATGTTTGGCAATCAAAGATAGATGTGCAACAAACCTCATTTCCTGAGATGTTAAGTGTGAATTATTAACGCAGACAGAATGCTTAATATTTAACAATATTTAAATAATATTAGGTAATATTAATAAGTAATATTTATAATACGTACAGTGTCATATAGCTGCGTCTCCACCAGAGGTCATCGGTCTTCCAGCAGGACAATGACCCAAAACACACTTCAAAAAGCACTGAAAAATGGTTACAAACAAAGTGCTGGAGAGTTCTGAAATGGTCAGCAATGAGTCCAAATCTGAATCCCATAGAACACCTGTGGAGAGATCTCAAAGAAGGCATCCTTTAAATCTGAATGACCTGGAGCAGTCTGCAAAAGAAAAGTGGTCCAAAATTCCAGTACAGAGATGTAAGAAACTCATTCATGGTTACAGGAAGCGATTGATTTCAGCTATTTTTTCCAAAGGAGGTGCTACCAAATATTAAGTTAAGGGTGCCAATAATTTTTTCCAGTGCATTTTTTGGGTTCTGTGTGGAATTGTATCAGATTTGACTTTTCTTCTGTTTTTTTGTGTCCAATGCAGGGGAGTTTCTAGGGTCAGAAGAGATAAGGGGCTTAGCCCCTAAGAAGTACCCCCCCCCATAAAACAGCCCTACTTTACCCCGCTGCTTCCCACCAACTCATGGATTATTTGCAAGGCAGTTACATTATTTTATAAATGATTAATGCATAACAAACCAATACATATGGTACTCTGCATTTATTGAATTTTGAACACACTGTATGAACAAAACACAGTGTTTTAAGTGCAACATATTCCAAAAGATCAGGG
>JAZGTJ010007798.1:0-22150 GCA_036877575.1 Botia almorhae | reverse complement strand
CCACACAATGTACAAACTGCAATGCTTGTAACTTTTTAAACTTTATTAAATAAGATTTGAGATTGTTTTGGCTTTATAGCGGTTCTTTAATAAAGTTATTTTCAAGCTAAAGTTAGTTTTGATTGATTCGTTTCCGTCGCAACGATCATTTGTTATTAAATTAGGCGCAGCTAGACGACACCATTCTCTCTACACAGCCTTTAAACGCGAACCTGTGAGAAACGCTAGGAACCTGTCGACCAATCAGAATGCAGTGGGAGGAAATCCAACTCCGCCCCCTGAATCTGGATCCAACTCCGCCCCTTGGATCTGGATCCAACTCCGCCCCTTGGATCTTATGTACTGCATTGAGGTGCTACTGCCTTTAGGGGCCCCCAGAGATCTGCTTTATTAGTAATAACACTACTAGGGGGGCCCAACCTTATATTTTGTCATAGGGCCCAAAATTGCGAGCGGCACCCCGACTACAGATACAAAACAACAACTACAGATCCAAACCCATTATTGCAAACATGCCCAAACTCACTCTGAACTTGTGTTAGCTCATGCTGGACTTGGCAAGATGCTTGTCACTTTTAAAGAGTCTGCTAAACATGATGAGGTAAGACGAAGTGATGTGTCTTAAACAGTTGATGTGTGTCTTTTAATAACAAAATAATATGCAGACACTTCCTGTAGTTTTTCCTTCCTACTGTACATAAAAATAGTTTTTAATAACAGCCTGAACATTTTATGTTTATAATTAGGCCTTGCACATCATGCCCATCCTTATCTACATAAGAATAACAAATATTGATCAATAACAGATGCAAAGGGCTACACTGTGTGTTGCACTCAAACAACTTCCAACAATGGATAAAATATTCTGTATGTGGTACCAATCCAGAAAGCAATTTCTACAGATCCTCTACCCTATGATGCTTTCAGATACTCTAAAATGCCCCAAGCAAGTTGGTTTTCTCTAATTTTACTTATTTTTTCATCTCACAAGCATTAAATAAATAATAAATGCAACATTTAGCTTTCCTGTAGCTCAGTGGTTAGAGCATGGCGTTAACAACGCCAAGGTCATGAGTTCGATCCCAGGGATTGCACATACTCAATGTATAGTGATCAATGTGTAGTATAATGCAATGTAAGTCGCTTTGGATAAAAGCGTCTGCCAAATGCCTAAATGTAACATGTGAAATAGAAAGCGGAGTCTGAGGTTTTACAGAATGGCATTTCTGAAGACTTGTTACAGACAATAAAGAGTCACTTGGGGTAAATATTATTTCACGTTTCTCAATACAGTAAATGCATTTTATATGTTGAATGCTTTATTCTAAATACTTAAATACTTGTTTTACAAGTTTGACTTGCACCATTTGCCAGACAGTGATACTGATTTACTTCAGACACGTCAATTTATGCATTGACAGGTTGAATTATTTGCATTTGTGCCAAGCCATCTGATGATTTAAAAATTGGAAACCTTTAAAATCTAACATTTAGTGTTTTTTGTCAATAGAAATAATTTTAGGTATGACACAAATGGCAATTCTTATCAGACTGAGGATATTCATAGACCATTATCAGCAGTGGAATCATCTGCATCTTTGGAGAGCTCTTTTAAACAAGCAGAACCTAATTCAACAGGTAACCTCTCTCCAACTTATAGGTATATTTTAATTGTTACATTTTTAATGTAGGTCATTCTTTAGCACATTACCTGGCCTGTTGCTGACTGTGATGATGATGACTGTACCCTGACATTGTCACTCATTAAGTTACTCTTTAAGATGGATCCTCCTATTTTTAACATTCGATTTTTAATATTTAATGAATTCATGTTTAATTATATTTAATAAAGGCTGTCAATTACTATTCATTGTAAAACTGTTTTTATTGTTGGTAATTGTTCATTGTAGAATTACAGTTTTGTGTTATATGCTTCCTGTGATTATTTGTCTATACGGCCATCACAGATCAGCTTTAGAAGCTTGTGTCATTGTGGCTGGATGGGAGGTGCTATCCATCAGCCTGCAGGTTAAAGTGTGCAAGGGGAAATTCTTCAAGGCCTTCACCTGCAGCATGACCCTAAAGCTTCCTGCTGACAGAGTAACAACGGATGCTTTTTCTTCTACTTTGCAAGCTTGTGCAAACACGGTATCTACTGCATTTGGACTGGTTTAACACATTCAGATTATATTGTTACATTCCTCTACTAAAGAGCTTGTAATGCCTCTTTAAAGAAATACATTAAAACGTTTTGCTGTTCCAAAATCATTGACTTTATATTGTTCATTTTAAAAATTTAATACAGCAATCTTAAAGATTTCTGACAGTTTTTACATATATCTAATGAGACATAAAGAACAGATGTTACTTTTTGTATTTTATGTACCTTAATAATATCCTTTATATAAAACCTCTTAATTGAAAGGTTGTACTAATGGATTAAAATGTTTTAAACAATCGTTTAATATATATAAACGTTCCTCAAGCTAACCTTTCATCAAAACCAAATTCTGTACAAATGTGAGTCTGAAGGTATATGTTTACTCCAAATAAATTAGACTTCTGAAGTGGGTTGATCTGTGCTGACAGCTGCTCAATTGGCTCATATGTGAGTTACAACATTTCACTTGCAGGTACATTCACCCTAAAGTGAGCGTATTTAGAATCTTTAGCATACAGCTTTCCTGTAGCTCAGTGGTTAGAGCATGGCGTTAACAACGCCAAGGTCATGGGTTCGATTCCAGGGATTGCACATACTCAATGTATAATGATCAATGTGTAGTATAATGCAATGTAAGTTGCTTTGGATAAAAGTGTCTGCTAAATGTAAATAATACCACTGACAGTTGACTGTGAAACATTTGGATGGATGAGCAAATACTTATAGTATAGCAATATAGTGTATGTAAGAGCAAAAGTTAGGGTTTCATTCTAAAAACCACATGCTGCAGTTTCTTCTTTGAGAAATCGTTAAAAATATTAAAAATATTTTGTTGTTTGTAATCACTGTATAGTAGTAACAAAAAGAAAGGTGGACTCAAATATTGTCTTCACAACTGTTCTGAGACCAAAATAAAAGACTTTTTAAATATCAGTTTAACAGTTATGTCTCCCAAAGGCATGCACATAATCCTCACATAACACTCTCCTTTCATGCTTTATGGAATATCTCCAGCTTTGTTTGCTTTCAATTTTGCTCCATTTTCCAGGCTGCTTTTTTTAGGGTGTGGGTATGCTAATTATAACACAGCACTGGGCTGCAGTCCTTTATCTTTTTTACTCGTAGAGGAGTAACTTTAAGTTGAAAGAAGAGGGAGTTAATGTTTCCTGTTGGGCTATGAAGGTTTTTAAAGTTATCTAAAGTCAGTTTGTGACATTACCATCTTTTCTGAAACACTTGTGGAGATCATAATACACTCATAGTGTTTTCTTTAGATATCTGAATGCTTCAAGTCAACATGAAATAAAATCAACCTCTAATACCCACTAATTTCTTAATCCACATACCTGGTCTTAATTAATGCATGTTGTGTCAAAGAAAATTGTTGTAATCCTTTTACGTTTATCCACAAACGGTTTTACTTTTCCATTTACCTTTAGGCATTAGCCTGAATTCATTTGGGCCGAGCTACATTTTAGGGTAAGGTTTTTTTTAAAGGTCTCTTTTTATAAGTCTATTTTATCATTTGTTTTTCTGCTATGTAAAATAAAAAAGAAATCTTTATCAATAATATTTCACAATTTCTGCACACTGATTTTACCCTTGAATTGTCTTTACAATCATACTTGAGGTTCCCCATGTAAGTGCAACATATGGGGAAAAAAATATAATAGCAGTGTCCCAAATAATAAAGAAACCCCCTAAAACCAACACACAATACATTAACATAGCAATATTATGGTACAGAGGCTTAAAAGTATAAAAATTATTTTAAGAACAAAGAATATAACAAAAATTTACATGGTTGGGTCTGTTTCTATAACTGTCGTAATAAAAATGAGCATGCAACATTTCAAGTGTAACATTTCATTTTAACCTATTAGCTTTTTAGATATTTTCATCTTGCCATTAAATGATGCACCTCATTGAAAAAAAACGTCACCTTCATTGACTTAACCTGATGTCCTATTGACATTTAGTACTAACAAAAGCTCTGTGCTACCTATATATAAGTCAATGCCACAAAAGAACAATTTTAGCTCTATGGTCCCATAAAGAACCTTTAACATTTCTGTTTAACAAAAGGTTCCTGGTAGTGGAAAAAGGTTCTTATATAAATACAATATAAAAACAAGAAAGGAATGGTTCCTACATTGAGACCCTTTGATTCAATTGTTTCAGATAAAACTGGATGGAACCTAAAATGGTTCTTCTATTGCGTCGCTGTAAAGAACCTTCTAAAAAACTTTAATTTATACAGTGTAATCGATTCTATTTCACCTTCAAATAGGCAAGCAAACTAACATCTTTCCATCAATTATCTGTCACCATCCTCAATATTTACCTGTTTCTGTCTGGTGTACTGTGGTGCCTAAAGTAAAAAACACTGCCCGCTCTTGCCCATTATGACTAATTGAATGCCGACTCTCACCATTAACCAATCTGCAGTTACTGAATTGGATGCCTATAATTTAACCCTTGGTGTGCTTTCCTAACTTTCTTTGGGGCACCACTGAACATGGAGTGCATTAATTACACAATCAGCAAATTAGCACAAAAAATGATACTCCCAGTTAGTTTTATTTTAAGCAATATATACAGATATATATACAGACACACACACACTTTTAAGTTACCCTGTATCAGATGGTTTAAATAGGACTGCACAAAACACACAGTCCATCAGTATTTGTAAGTCACTCCGCTGCCAAATTTACTCCAACTTATATAATAAATTAATCTAGAAATCCACAGAAAAATCATTTCAAAGCTTTCTGATTCAGTGTGCACAGGCACCATAATTGTGAAACACCAGAAGTCAGATCTTAGGGATGCAGTTTTTGTCCTTCCTTTATACGCTGCCTCATTTCTGCTGCATGGGCTTTGCTGTGCTCCCTCTTTACCTGATACTGTGTTAAAATACATAACAGGAAAAATAGTGATTTCAAAGTCCACACAGAGACAAAACCACAGCATTAATTTTGCAAGCATTATCTAGAGGCCAAATAAATAATTTGGTAACACTTTATATTAGGTTTCATTAAATAGTAGTTTTCCTATAGCTTAGTTGGAAGAGCATTACTTTAGCAGTGCAAAAGGTAATGGGTTTGATTTCTAAAAACATTACAAACAAAACAGGACAAACTTTATGTTGGCTTGAAACGTGTGTGTGCATAATGGTTTGAAATACTTGACTAATTGACTAGTTTAACATGCTTTAATATATTGTTAACATTTTATCTAGCATGGTGCTAGCATGTTTTAGTATCAATTAGCATGATAGATGTACTAAAATATGGCTTATGATGTTATGAGGTTGCTAGGGTAACCTAAATGGTTGCTAAGGTGTGGTCAGGAAGTTGCCAGGGCAGTACCTAAAGTCCTATGACAGTTTGAGTCAAATAAGCCCACCCACATATCTCTACAATGTTATAATGCTGAGATATAGCTTATTCATGTAATTTTACCAATAGATGGATATCTGTGTGTGAGCCAGCTCCCATGTTGCTATGATGTTCTGGTGCTGAGATATTGCTAGATCATGTTGGTTGCTAGGGTGCTCTAAATGTCTGCTAGGGCATGGCTGGACAGTTTACATGGTAATAATTAAGTCAATTAATTATTACCATGAGACCACCCACTTGTCTCTACAATGTTCTGATGTCTCTCACCTTTTTAAATGGAAGTCAATGGGGTGGTTGCTAGAGTACTGCAACTGGTTTCTTAGGGCGTGGCTATGAAGTTGAAATGTGACCATTTGTTGCTGATTACTAAGCCAAGCAGTATGAGTGTTCTAATGCTAAGATATGGCTTATTCATGAAATTTTACCAATAGATGGATGTCTGTGTGTGAGCCAACTCCCATGTTGCTATGATGTTCTGGTGCTGAGATATTGCTAGTTCATGTTGGTTGCTAGGGTGCTCTAAATGTAAGAACGATGCGCGCAATCAACACAAATTCCGTAATTTTTTGTGGCGTGTCGCTTTAAGTTTAAAGCAAACCGGATTTTTGTAAATTGTCTTATCTTTTGACCACTAGGTGGCACTGGCCCCATACTTTGCAGGTCATCTCAGACTATGGTAATGAACCAGAGGTGTGCACTGGTGGGGGAGCCAGAGGGGCTCAAGCAACTGCCCCTTGTGTCAGTGTAAATGTGCTCATTATATTAATGAATTAATAATAGTTTAAAAAAATTATTGCAATAAATAACATTACGCTTCTATACAATTGCCTCTAACAAAATAAATAAAAATATGAAAAAGCGATAATAAAAATATGAAAAGCAGCAGATAATACATCAGATTATAATAGTAGATAATCCTACTACGTACTACGCTTCTGTTAAATTGAGCAAATAGGGTAGCATGTGAACTGTATAATTTTAACTCGATTGCTGCTGCATTTCTGACAATGACATTAAATTTGTATATAGTTTAGCATGTCCTCATGTCAGTAACTAGGGAAATATATCTATTGAAATGAAGTCAATGTCAAACTCTGTAACACATAAGATATTTACATATTTAATATATGTAAATATACATAATATCTACATGATATCTAGCGCTTATTCAAAAAATATTTATACATTATATTATATTATATAATATTTATATATAATATATATATATATATATATATTTATATATATTAACAAAACTGAACATGATTACCTTCTTGATTCTTACAGTTTTCTTTGGTAAAGTAAATTATATTTATATATATAAAATGTTTAGTATTATCACCATTCCCCTAGTTTTGTTTGATGTGTTATGCATTTTGTTTGTATCAACATCTTCTCAAAGAATGCAAAGGAAAAAAGATTCCAATTATTAAACAATAAAACATTCCAATCAATCGTTAAACTAGTTAATAGATATAATAATATCTATTAACTAGTTAACAGATATCTCATATCTATTAACTAGTAGGTGGTGCTTCAAAGAAACTATGCATGCACCCTCAGGTACTACCTGTGATGTCACTTACTACATTTTGTTTGAATACACCAAAGAATGGCCAAGAAACAGCCTCATATCTATTTTTACGTGTTTGCCAAAATATCTGTAGACATGGTATACAAGAATCAACAAGGGGTATTGACATGAATTTTGGTGTCTCTACATACCAAATTTTGTGCAAATTGGACAAACGATGAAGGAAAATGTTTAAGGTACACTTCAAATTTGCTATGATAACTGTCCTCCATCTTTGTGTGAAATTACAAACATTGTTACAATTCCATTCTATGGGCTGAAAAAATCCATAGCAGAAGAACACTACTAATGGATACAATAGGACTAGTAATAAAAAACTAACAGACATAACTGGGGTGTTCATCTCTTCAGGCTTAACCCCTTTAACCAGGTCAGTTCATCTTTTTAGAAGAAGCTGGTGTCTGATCAGTCTACTGTCCTCACCTCTTTCCCAAGACAAGCCCGCATTGCACGGTCCAAATCATTACACGTGCCAAAGAACCTGAGAACGTTGTGCTAAGGACAGACCAACATTAAATATTACTTGAGAGAAACATGCCTTTCTTCACTCCAAATATACAGAAACAAAATGTGGACAATAGTCCACTATATTACTGGAAGATACAGAAAACATTGGAAAAAAACAGAATTAACAGTACAACCAGATAATGTTGATAGTATGTGTCACTACCTAATTTGTGAATTACACATTTAGGTGAAAAAAGAACATTTGCACGAGGGCATGCTTCCATACCTCGTTGTGGCATTGCTTGAGAAGTGTTATAAGTTTATTGCACTCATCTGTGTGAAGATGGGAAGACAGATCTGGGTGCATTCTGAGTTGAAGCTGTAACACCTTAACAGAGTTTGGATGTATGTGACCCCTGGCACTGCTTGCTGTATGGGCCTGGTAAAAGTAGATTGATTTGTCATATAAATAACTAAAATTTAGTAGCTTTTGTTTTGTTTTTATCAGGGATAGAAAGACATATATACACACAAACATAACATGTAATGGTACACAATATTAATTGTGACAATTGGCAAATCATTAAAGGAACATTTCACCCAAAAATGTGTATCATCATTTACTTTCTTCACAAAAGGAGAATTTTTTAAAAATGCACTGGTTTGTCTTTCATACAATTACAAAGATTCCTGAGCCTGTTTTCACTGACCGGGTGCTGGTGCCCGATCTGGAACAATAAGGCAGATTTCCAATGCAGAAAAAGTGGTTTTGGTCAGAACAATTAGGAAAAACAACTGAACCTGGCAAAACCAAATTAGAACACACAATTCTAGATCGCTCCTATTCAACAACTCTTGAGATCTTAAGAAAGACTCACAAACTTATAGGTTAAATTGGTTTGAATCACCCTAACTGATTTAAATAAACTTACTGTAACTTTTTTTGGTTTTGAGAAACGCCCACTGAATGCACACAAAACCACCGAGACGTTTCTTAAAATATCTTTCTTTGTGTAAATGATGCAAAAAAATTGGGTAAATTATCCCTTTATGGTCTAATGCAGTGAAACACATGAACCACAGCCTCTGGTGGACGGTCCTCAGTGTCTGAGCTGCGTTGTTGGCAAAGTTACATAAAGTAAGATGTACCTAAATAACGCATAACTACCATAACAACAGCGCTATGTACAACAGGAGTACAGAAGATAACTATTTTATATTTAAGGTCAGGTTTTTCATAGAACAATTTTAGTACACCATCACCAATTACTTTCCAAGTAAAATATTACCCTAAATAAACCCCTCATTTATAAAAATGTGGCAATGTAAAATGATAATTTGCAGTGGATGGCCTGTAGTTACAGCTGCAGTAACAAATTGTCACAGCAAAAAAACATCAGTGCATAAACGTTTATTAAAACATTTTAGTTTGAACTGAACTTCAAAGCCCTTTGGTGTTCCACAGAATAAAAATACTTATACATGTTTGGAATAATAGGAGGGTTCAATATACACAGATGTAAGGTGAACTGTCCTACAAAATGGCTCCCAAATTATATTCAAGTAATATAAATGAGTAATAACTACAGAATACTGCTACCTTCCCGCCCGCTCTTTATCGATATTTATTTTGTCATATAGATGTTACATACCCACTTTATAATTCACCAGCACGTATAGCAGTTTAATCAAGCCAAAGTCCTGTTGTATAACTGTATTCCTGTTGCTCGACGCCTTCTCTAGCCTCTAAAAGGAGGCTAATATAAAGATTGACAACTGCGGAAACCAATTACCAACGTTATTCTTTGTTCTCTCTTCTTCTATTGCTACTGCTTCTTCTTCTTTATTGGCGGCTCGCATTCTTAAATAGACAATTACCGCCATCTACTGTGGGTCATGGATCAGAGACTTACCTACTCCCCTCACAGCCCAGAGAGGATTAATAATTTTAATTTATATATAATTATGTTTATCATTATTATTATTATTATAAATATAGCTGCAAGCGGCAAATATTAGGGTTGAGGCACTTTAAGACCTTTGCATGTAAATGTCATCTATATTAGTAGATACATGTTTAAAGACATTTCTGAAATAACCATTTCCAAAAAAACTTCACAGCTGAAACAAAATACATGGTTTGTAAATCAAAAAACAGTCAATGTCCTAATTTAAATACCAATAGACCTTTATCGCACTTCCTATTTCAGTAAGTAAAGCAGTGTATCGCTACGTCCGGTACCATCGCAACACAGTCAGAACTAATGGCTGAATCCTCTCACCGGTGTTATTGCAGCGTACCAGGCTGCAAAAACAAGAGTTGTTTCATCTAATACAAAAGTTGTATTAGGTGATTTGAATTGGTTGTTTTGAAATAAATTATGAGTAATTCCTTTATTCAGTCATGCAGAGCTGGACTGGGACAAACACAAAATGTGTTCCTGTTGGTAGCGCATTGCACTAACAGCGCAAAGATTGTGGGTTCGAGTCCCAGGGAGCACGTGCACAGACAAAACGTTTAACTTGAATGAACGGTAAGTCGCTTTGGATAAAAACGTCTGCCAAATGCTTAAATGTAAAAAAAATCAGCCCTAACGGGTTCACTACATTTGATCATTCCATTAAAACACTGAAGTCACATAATAGGTATGAAAGAGTGGGAGTTGACACATTAAATACTTATAGAAAGTGTAATTTATGAATACAATAAAACTGTATAATCCACACTGATGATTCCTAGAACATCTTGTGTGTGTCTAAGTGTTAGGAGAAAGAGAAGAGACATGATAAATTGTTGATCAGATGGTCACTGTTTTCCATACTACATCATTGAATAGTCATTGAGAGCAGGGACTCCCCTGGTGATAATAAATTTACCATTACTGTTATTATTTTAATTTTTAAACAATATACAGTACAATCTGTAGTTGTAACAAGCCCTGGAGCTGTCAAAACTGCAGAATTACACAAAGTGTGTCCTTCAGTGGGCCTTTGATTACAAACAAATGAGAATTTGTTTGTACAGGTAACATTGTTCATTTATATATATATTACTACTGATTTTCCCTTTTTTTAATTCTCGTTTTAAGGTATTTTCCCATATAAACATTACATACTGTACCTATAACTGCTTTGCAGACCAGCATCTACCCAAAAGCCAACTTCTGGCAAGAGCCCTTCCAGCACAGCTGCTGGGCCAGTGGGATGGTCAGTACGCGGACGAGGATGCGCCTTGCATTGGAGGATGGGCTTAGACCTCCAATTGTTACCAGATATTTTACCTAAATTAAGGCAGTAATACATTAGTATATTCACATAACAGCTATAATGAAACTGTAATGAAAATGACAAAACTTTACTCCTTTAAATGTATTTATTCATTTAGCTGTCTCTTTTATTAAAAGCAACTTCTAAAACAGATGTTTGGCATTTAATTAAATCAATGTACCATTGCACTGTAACAGATTTCCTCCTGCATTCCTACATTGGCCTTGGCGACCTCTGGTTTTGTTGACATAAAATTATCTGTTGTTTGTTAAGGTTTGATGCTTCTGCTTTCCTATCTAACATTGTTCCGCAATAGTCTTTGGCCTACACGAGGTCTGTCAGAACTTCTATACCAGTGTTAATTTCGTTGACGAAAACGAGATCATAACTAAATAAAAATTAAGTGATGAGGACGAAAACTTTGATCAAAATATATTCACATTTTCGTTAACTGGTTAAAAAGATACGAAAATGTGAGGGACATTATTTTGTTAATGTCATCTTATCGGAGTCGGTGTGCTTTTGCATAACTGAACCTGTAGCACTGACCTGTACTAACTAGAAAAGTGACTCTGTTAGGTCGTACATTAAAAGTGATTGGCATACTAAAAATAAAAAGGTATTTGTTGCTGTCCTCAAAATGAATCGGTTATGCAATAAAATAAGGAGCGCACGTTTTATATTATTTTTTCATTTTTCTTTAATGTACGATAGTGATGTTACGTTTGTGAACAAATCTGGCTTTTTAAGTTTTGGGTAGTCCTAAACGATTTCGTTAACTTAATGCATTGACTTACATTTGTCGTTTACTAATCTCCCTCTTTGGCATGACAAGTCTCCCAACAAGCAAGCCAACAGGGCGACAGTGGCAAGGAACCAAAACTCCAATGATGTATAGATGGAGAAAAAAATCTTGGGAGAAGCCAGGCTTGAACAGGAGGGCAAGTTCTCCTCTGGCACGTTAAAGCTGCAATTTGTAACTGTTTTAGATATGAACAGTTTATTGTGATGAATTATAGTTAATTGTAGGTGTAAAACTGATGGTTCCAACTATATTTGATATGTCGTGCACTGAAAAATCATGCCAACAAAAGCGGTGAGGCATAATGTTACTAATTGCAGCCATAACATCACACTGCTGTGACTAAGCAGGGAACAAATTAAAGCTAAAGGTTGTCATGTATATAACGATAAGATTACAAAAGAAGTCTATCAAGTCCTGATGTTCTGTCTCAGGGTCGTTTCATCCCAGGACCTTGGGGAATGAAAGACAGACAGATTTAGTGGGTAGCCAGTACATCTGTTCTTATAGGAAGTGTTCCCGGTTCCAGTTTACCTAATTAATGCAGCCTAATAATCCTTTAGGGGATTTGAGTAAAAATCCATAGGACTATGTGTAGGCAAGATTAAAGAGGTGGGTCTTAAGTCTAGATTTAAAAAGACAGAGTGTATCTGCCTCCCGGACAACACTGGGAAGACTATTCCAAAGTTTGGCAGCCAAATACAGCACTGATTTTTGAAATTCTGGGTACTAACAGTTGGCCAGAACCTTCCGATCGCAGTGAACGTGAAGGACTATAATAAGAGAGGAGCTCACTTAAGTATTGTGGAGCTAAACCATTCAGGGCCTTGTAAGTAATAAGCAAGATTTTGAAATTTATACGGTGCTTGATACGGCAGCCAGTGTAGAGTTGACAAAACTGGGCTTATATGGTCGTACTTGTTTGTTCTCATGAGAAATCTGGCCGCTGCATTCTGAACCATCTGGAGTTTTTTGGATTAGTCTTGCAGGGCAGCCACCAAGTAGGGCATTGCAGTAATCAAGTCTTGATGTCATGAATGCATGAATTAATTTTTCGATATCTGGCTTCAAGAGTATGTGTCGTAGTTTTGCTATGTTTTTAAGATGAAAAAATGCAGTTTTACAAACATTGGAAATATGTCTTTCAAACGATAAATTGTTATCAAAAATGACACCCAGATTTTTGGCTAATGAAGCAGGCTTTATAAAGCATCCATCCAGAACAAAGCAGTCTTCTATGTTACTCTGTGTGGAGGGTTTTTGCCCAATGAGTAGAACGTCTGTTATCAATAACTATTATCTGTTTGTTATCAATAACAAAAGCATTTATGTAATTGTTCTACAATTACATAAATTGAATAAGTTCTAAATAAGTTCTATATCAAAAGATCAATGTAAATTTGATGCCTCATGTCTCATGTTTGATGCCACATGCCTCATGTAAGTGACTGCTGCAACCTATGAGCTGGTTTGAGGTTACAAGAGAATATTTTGTCATTAAAAAAACTATTTATGTTTTATGTATTTAAGTTTATATTATAAAGACTTATTGTCATGTGAATCCCTCTAGTGGACAAAATACAGAAGTGCAGTATACACGTAGGAGATAAGAATTTTGCAGCCTCCAACGGGTTTTCTTTCAGGATTGTATTTAGCTCCATCCATCTTCCCATTAACTCTGATCAGCTTCCTTGTCCCTGCTGAGGAAAAGCATCCCCACAGCATGATGCTGCCACCACCATGTTTTACAGAGCACCTTCTTCCACATTTTTGCTGTGTCCCCTACATGGCTTGTGGCAAACAGCAAACAGGACTTCTTATGTATTTCTTTCAACAATGGCTTTCTTCTTGCCACTTTTCCATAAAGGCCAGATTTGTGGAGTACATGACTTATAGTTGTCCTGTGGACAGATTCTCCTCCCTAAGCTGTGGATTTCTGCAGCTCCTCCAGAGTGACCATAGGCCTCTTGGCTACTTCTCTGACCAGTGCACTCCTCGCTCGGTCTGTCAGTTTAGGTGGACGGCCATGTGTTGGTAGGTTTGCAGTTGTGGCATTCCATTTTTGGATGATGGATTGAACAGTGCTCCTTGAAATGTTGAAAGCTTGGGATATTTTTTTATAACCTAACCCTGCTTTAAACTTTTCCACAACTTTATCCCTGACCTGTCTGGTGAGTTCCTTGGTCTTCATGATGCTGTTTGTTCACTAGTGTTCTCTAACAAACCACCGAGGCCCTCACAGAACAGGTGTATTTATACTGAGACTAAATTACACACCGGTGAACTCTATTAACTAATTATATGAAGGCATAAAGGCAATTGATTGCACTGGATTTTATTTAGGGGTATCAGAGTACAAGGGGATGAATATATGCTATATATATAACCTATTAACTATGTAATCAAACTAGTTTAGATTTTTTGTTAATGCTATTAATTACCTATTGTAATGCAATATAGTCATAGTGTAATGAATGCTCAGAAGTGTTAGGATCTATCTGCAGTAGTTTTAATGGCGTAATCAATAGCAAAAAATCACAAAGGCAGCAGATAATCAAAAATGTTAAACAGGCAAAGATCGGGGCAGGCAGAAAACAGTCGAAATACGATAATCAGGCAGGGGTCAATAGGCAGGCAGAAAACAATTGATCAACAGGCAAACAATCCAGATCGGTACACAGAACAACAATCAGAAATAACGCTCACAAATGCAACCGGGATAAACAAGACTTCGCAATGAATAAGAGAATGAGTTCATCTTAAATATGGTGAGGGTAATGGTTGTCACGTGTAATGGCAGGAAGTACTCCGGTGACGGCTCCCTCTGCTGCCGCGATGGAGAGGGTGCTGAAGCCTCCACCGTACAACATAGCCACACTCTCCCACATTTAACAATTATAATTGCGTTTATTTCCGTTGTTGATATAAGTAGCAGAAGGGTGGAAATTGACAGAAAATACAGCTTTATACCATTTTTGCATTTTGATTCTAGTCATTTTGGCATTCCTAAACCACTGTAGTGAACCCATTCCTACACATTTCATTAAAAATGGCCCAATTTTAATGTTTACAAGTTTCATAGCACCAACTATTGCACGATTGCCACAAAAATGTGCATGATTCTTTAGTATCAAGCTGCATTAGTTTCATAATTGTCTAATGTTTAGTCTGAAAAATATAACTTTATTGGTACACTTGGCCACGCCCCATTTCTAAAATGGCCCTGTTATGCTTTTCAAATGCAAAGGTTCAACTTTTTTCGTCATAGAATCTTTAAAATTGCATTTTACATTTTAAACCAACCCACACACCATATACGATCCTACCCAGCCCCAACAAGGCAATCCCCAATTAAAACAATTAACATCTAAAGCGAAACAAAACACATATGACTGAAATGATAATTAAAACATTTAAATAAATAAATGCAAAAACAAATACAAATATTAACAGAAATAGAAATAATAATAAAAAAAACTAACATTCTCCCCTGCCTGTATTTAATTTTCTTAAGTTTTAAAAAGAATAGTTTTGCAACTTAAAATACAAAATACAAACATATGGCTAAGATTACATGATGAATGTTTACATTTATTACACATATCTGAAACATTGGGATATATTTTAGAAAGTCTGGCGATTTGTCCTACCTTGTCAGATTTTCCTACTGTAGCACAAAATTACAGCTGATCCTCGGTCCATCCTACCTTATCAAAAATTCCTACTGGAATTTTCTGCTTCACGTCTGCGACTACATAAAATTATTCAGTGTAATTTTGCCGAAGATGCGTATGACAGGATGATACACAGTAAAATAATAGGTAGGATGATTTGACTGTGCAAACTACCTCATCAAATTGTCCTACCAGTGCAAAATAAAGGATAAAGGATAATTTTACAGTTACATTTTATACTTTTCCATAAAAAATGCTAACAAACATGATCACTGATGCTACATGATCACTGATGCTACATGAACATGATGCTAGCTTGCTTTGCAATGTGACCGTAAACAGCTCATTAGCTGTTTTGGTATAATACAAACGCAGACAGCTTACAATAAACAGGACTTTATTTAACAAGAACGCCCTCGAGGGGGATAAATCAAAGAACTAAACTAAAAAAACAAAAAATAGGGAAGGAACTAAGGAGGTTAATAAGGAAAAGCAGGTGAAGGGAATTAAGTAAAAACAGGATTAACGAGGAAACAAGGGGGTGGATGTAAACAAAGGCCATGTGCTTCCACAGAGAACAAAGACGCAGAGCATGAGTCCAGATCCTGACTCCAAGAAACAAGAACCAAGACCAGGATTGAGTCAGGATCTAGACATCATGCTCTGACATAAAACACAGGGACTTTCAGGGTCCTGGCAAGGGAACTAGGAACAACTTAAGACAAGAATCCAGGACCCTGACAAGGATGAAATGTTAAAACATTGGAAGTAGCAATACACGCGTCACTTACCAGAAGCAGGAAGTGTGATAAAGATCTATACACCACAGCATTGAAAGGAAAATACATCCTTATATCCATTATTGCGTCTCTAAATGCTGCATACCAAGGGTCCGGGCATGCAGCCAGCTCTGCCAGAAAGAGGAAGTGGTAACATACTTACTACAAACACATACACTGATAATGCTCTTTGTAATGAAGAACTTGCTTGCAATACTGTTTCTTCTGAGTTTAATTTTGTACAAATCTGAATGTTTTAATAAACTGCCTAGATTTTTTCTGTGGGTAGACGGTATGCAGATACCATTTCTAGTTGATAGTGGTGCAAGTAGATCCACCATACGACCATGTGACCTTTCATGTAAACCGCTGCTGACTAAAGACATCGTAGTTTGTGTTTCAGTTTCTGGGCATCATGTTTCTGAACCTTTAACAGCTACACTTCAGTGTGAAACTGAACAGGGTTGGACAACCACACATCAATTTGTCTTGTCTGACTCTTACCCAGTACCACTGATGGCGAGAGACTTAATGTGCGAATTGGGTATATCTCTAATTGCCAATGAGAATGGAGTCGGCACACCCATGACATCGAGCTGAAGCTCAGTTCGCCTATCAGTGGTTAACACAAGACACCAAATGGGCAACTAAAATGTGTGCGATAGTACGTGACAAAATTAACGATCCAAAGACCAAATTTATGCTGCCTAGTGACCTACACTGCACGTCACACGCCGTAACAGAAAGAGACACAATCTTTTGAAAGTAGTTGGTTCTTTGATCTGCCAGGAGAAACCATAAAAACCGAGTGGTTATTCTGGTCGGTGCACTCATGTGCATTTAGTGTCTCTCTGTCAGTGGATCAATTAAAACATTTTCTTATCCCAGATTCAGTTCATCATATTTCACTAGCAACAAGGGGTCATACAGAATGGTACACAATTGGTACATTTGTGAAACAGTGTAGTTGTTACGGAGGAGGCTCCCACACCACTTCCTCCAAATTCCCAAATTGTTAGAATGATTACACCTGTTTCTGCTCATTTAGACCTACCTAATCACTTCCGTGTTTCTCCTACCTTTCATGTGTCTTTACTGAAACCCGCTGGTGCCCCGGCTGGAGGTCCGGAGGGGGGTCTCCGGGAACAGGCCCCTTCAATCATGGTGGATGGCGAGGAGGCCTATCGGGTGAACTAACTCCTAGATTCCCTAGGAGGGAGAATCCAATACCTCGTCGACTGGGCGGGGTACAGCCCAGAGGAACGCTCATGGGTAAATGCCGGGAATATTCTGGACCCCACTCTCACCGAAGAATTCCATAGAGCACATCCTGAGAGGCCGGCCCCTAGACCAAGTGGTAGACCCCGTAGACGTGTGCCTCCTCGCATCAGGAGCCGCTCGCGGGGGTGGGGGGGGGTGGGCTATTTATTATATATCTGTTAGCGGGCTATTTAAGCGCTCAGATCATTGTACTCTTTCCGATGTCTTGTATCGCCAGCCAGCGTACATTTCAGGGCGTTTTTTCCCTGTTCGATTAACCTAGCTACATTTGGATTGTTTATTGGATTATCGATTGTTTTCTGCCTGCCTTCGACCCCGCATTTGATTACATTTTTGGATTGTTTGCCGCCTGCCTTGGACTGTGTTTGTTTAACGTTTATGATTGTCTGCTGCCTGTCTCGACCCTTGCCTGGATTACTGTTTCAGATTTTGCCTAGCCTCCTATGGGCTTGTCTGCTGGTGTTATACGTATTGCCTCTTTGTTATCCAAACAAACACGCTGCAGATGGATCCTCATGTCCCAGCATGTTATGTGGTCACAATGTGTATTATAGCTCCGCATTGAAAGCTTATCGAAGTCCCAGTGCTGCTGTGATTACTGTAACAAGAGTTTTGGTGCAAATAGCACAAATGCAATGCAATGTTTCTGTATTAACTCCATCAGACGTTTACCCAGCATTATCCACAGTGCCGGGTATGGTATGAGCAAAACACAAATATGATGTAGGCTTAATAAAGAGCTGTGAACCAATTTCTATTACCCCAAAGTCAGATTATCATCCATGTCAAGCCCAATATACCCCTTAAACGTGAAGCCATCGTTGGCATTAAATTTTTTAAAATCATTATTAGAAGAAGGGATCATAGTTCTGTGTCATGATTCACCTGTGTTTCCTGTTAAGAAGATCAGAGAGGCTGGCCAGCCAACAGAATGGAAATTTGTACAAGACCTGCAGGCAGTAAACACAGCTGTTCAACCTAGAGCACCAAATGTGCCAAATCCTTACACTATTATGTTACAAATACCTCAAAGTCTCAAAGCTCACAATGATTTTCTGTTGTTGATCTTGCCAATGTTTTCTTTAGTGTGCCAATGGCCAAGGGTAGGACAGCCAATTTTGGGTTTGCTTTTAACTTTGAAGGCAAGTCATACACTTTTCCATGTTTATGTCAAGTGTATTGTGAAAGCCTAACAATTTCATTAATAACGTTGGCTTTGCAGTGACAACAATTTCACAAATGATACTCTTTCATAATTTTATTTTTTGCCGTCTAAATTATCAGCACAAGCTGCTGAACTAATTGCTCTCACATCATGTGTTACGGTGGAGGCTCCAGCCTCTTTGCCGGTTCGTCAGTGGGAACCGTCACCGGAGTATTAGCGGAAGTTTCCAGAACTACATTTTCCATCACGCACCACGCTCTACTGATTACTTCCTCCAGCGACACCTGAAGATTATCAACACGGCTTTATAAACAGACATTAACGTAACGCTCGTTGCGAAGTCTTGATTTCCCTAGTCATTTCTGAGCGTTTTTCCCTTTGCATTGTTTATCTTGTGTATTACCCGGACTGCCTTGTGATTATTGAATGTTCTCTGCCTGCCCCGACCTTGTTTCTGGATTACGTTTTACTCGTATTATCTGCTGCCTGCCACTGATCTTTGCCTGTTCTAAGTTTTACAATTTCAGATTGCCTTCACCATTGTTGTTTGCTGTGTATGACCTCTGCCTGTTTGACTACGATATTAAATACGTTGCATATGGATCCAAATGCCTCTCAGTCTTCCTTACAGCATGTAAGCTGATGTCAGATAAACAAGTTACTATTTACACTGACTCTAGATATGCATTTGGAGATGTTCACAGTTTTGGTGCGTTGTGGAAACAGAAAATTTCTCAAGTCAGATGAGAAACCAATCTTAAATGCTCGTTTTGTTTCTGACCTTCTGAGCTATTTTTTTCCCCAAGCAGATTGCAGTCTGCAAATGCGCAGCGCGCACACGAGTTAATGATTGTTTTTCTACAGGAAACGACAGAGCAGACGCAACTGCAAAACTAGCTGCAATCCAAGGCAAAGAGCTCACCTGTGTAAAAACTCAACCAGACACAGGAAGTTTCTTCTTTTTGTTCTCTTCACAACATGCAGACTTTTGCATCACAGACAGAGTAGGATGGATAGAGAAAGTCTAACTGTACAATTAAAGATGGTATTTGGGAAGGACCAAATGGGTTGCCATGGGATTTCATTGAATTAACCCCATGTGAGGGGAAAGAAATATTGCTTGGTCATGGTGGATATGTGGTCAAAATGGGTATAAGTTTTTCCTACCTCAAAACAAGATGCAGCAGCAGTAGCACTGCTAACAAAAATTGTACCCAAGTGTGGAATACCTAAGAAAATTAGCTCAGACAATGGCACACACTTCGCAAATAAAACAACAGAACAAGTGGGTAAATTTTAGGGATAGACATGAGGTGACATTGTGCATATCATCCATCCTCAGGGGTAGCAGTGGAAGGAGAAAATGGCACAATTAAAAATAAACTGGCTAAATGTTGTGAGGAAACAGGGCTCACATGAGTAAAGGCACTTCTCTTACAATTGTCTTAATGTACGGTACATGAGAATGAGAAAATGATCAAGAACAAATTCAAGCCCTTTTAAAATTCTGTTTGGCAGACCACCCTATATAGGGGTACAACCCAGAGACAACTGCCTTCTACAGACTTATGTGAATATGATATGTTAAACTACTATAAGGAAATGTCGTCTCTGTTATCAAATATTTCTGTGCAGGTGACAGCAGCACAACAACCACAAGCTGAAACCCATCAACAAAGAACCAAACAGCATATACACTGGTAAGACGTTGGCTGAGGAAAACACAAGAAGTGCTACACACTGATTCATCAGTCCTCGCGATACTCGCCACAACAGCCCACACGTGGCAGGACTGGAGAGGTGAGGAGTATAAAGGATTCACAAAGATATATGCTGTATCACAACAAGGGTATAGACTGACAGTAAATCGGTGCAAGCTAATTGTAACAGCCAAACCAACCAAATTACATATCACTCACTGGGAGTAAGAAGGAGGACAGTATTCATCCAACTAAAACCGGGTAAAAACTTCAGGGCTGTGCTAGGCGGAAGAACTACATTCTTTTAGTGAGTGTGGGGGCCAAAAACCACAAACTTTGAAAACCACAAGATGAAGACTCGTGGCTCACAACTGAGGAACAACAGTTAAAAATCAACAAGAGCTGTTGGTGGGGTTTGCAATTGTCACACACCTGGAGAGCGGCGCCACTAAGAGTGACTGTGGTGAATGACACAGAATGCAAAATACCACAACAAACCACCAGGGTTGGGTTGGCTGGACTCAACAGCCAACCCAACATATCAATCCTAACTTTTCCTGTAAAGTTAGGATTGATATGGTGAATGCTACACATGTACCTCGACTGTGACAGTACAAGATTTAACTTCACATGTCCATTTGATAAGCTCAATGACACGTTGCCAGTGGTGGTGTGTGTATGTGGAGACAAAGCTTATCATCACATGCCAGCCAAGACTTGAACGGGCTGCTGTTACCCAGTGTTCATCTTCGTGGAAACTACTGTGTATCTCGAGAACAAGGAGAGCAACGCATTGGCAATGAAGAAGAGATCTGTGCTACTGCCAGATGAGATGCCAGCTGACTACAGCCGGGGGAAAGGGGCACCCTGCTGGGATACTTAACACTACAAGGTCTCCTGGAAAGTACACACCCATGACAGGAGTGTAGATTATTTACTAAGATTTAAGCCCTTAAAACACTACATCCCACAATAATAGAAATGAGTTCTTTTTACCAATCTCACCATAACCTTTAAAATGATACCAAACATCAAAATGAAAACTTTTGTTGAAAAGTTTTGTTCAGATGATAGCGATCTCAGATGTCCTTTTGTTTTATTAGATGAAATATTTGATAGTTTCATTGGATTAAGTGACAAAGATTAAAGAAGAACTATAAAATATAAACAACATTATTGTAAGTATTGTAACCATTTGCATCAGTGGTTTTGAGGTATTTTTCACACACCCACAGTAAAAATGGGCAAGACTAAAGTTACAATAGAGAAAATAATGACCATGTCACCCTTAGACTGGATAAAAGAGAATCATGAGGCAGATTTTAAAGACCTGTCAGAATGGTGTAAAAAGATAAACAGAAAATTAGAAAAAGACAAGGCAGTAAATTTGTGTTGGCCAGAGAAAGGGACTTGGGAACAGAGTGTGATTACTGCAGTGCATGCTTGGTTGTCTGAAAAAGTTGACAAAGATAAAAAGAAGCTGGCTGTTAAAATGCAGAGGTTAGATAAGATTAGAGCTGGGCGATAAAACGATAACGATATGTATCGCGATGGACACGTGCTCGATATCAATAAAAAATGTGTTCGATAAAACGTTCGATATTTTTTATTCTTCATCGGAAGAAAACAGAGGTTGCGAAGCAAGTTTGCTTGCATTAACAAAGGCACTCGCTCTCTGGTAACCTAGCAACGTAGGGAGTCCCACGCTAACAGCCAATCATCTAACAGTATCTTTTTTGAGTGCGCCATATTGCAAAGTAACTATACCACCCCTGCTTTACTACTGCTTACCATATAAGCGCGTCCTTTCTTATCCTTTCTTATAAGCTGGTAATTGCTTATCGGTAATAACTGCACTCGCAAGTGAAAAAAAAAA
>JAZGTJ010007797.1:0-22150 GCA_036877575.1 Botia almorhae | reverse complement strand
TCTGAAAACACACACGTCTTCATCTTCTGAAAACACACACGTCTTCATCTTCTGAAAACACACACATCTTCATCTTCTGAAAACACACACATCTTCATCTTCTGAAAACACACACATCTTCATCTTCTGAAAACACACACGTCTTCATCTTCTGAAAACACACACATCTTCATCTTCTGAAAACACACACATCTTCATCTTCTGAAAACACACACGTCTTCATCTTCTGAAGGGAAAGTATCTACATGATCGATGCATCTGTTCAGTGTTTTTTGAAATACTACTATCACTCTTTTTTTAAATTTGTGCATTTTATTCCACACCCCATGTTTCGTTTCAGCATTTAAATATCTGAACTGACGCTCACGACGGAAAGTTTGTAATAATGATTTATAATTTCAGCTGTCGGGTCTGATTTATCAGGAAATGACAGTTTCATTTCACTTCAACATACATTTAGAAAAGTACATAAATTAACCTGCATTTATGTGCATTTATTTAGCACCGTGGTGAGACACGACATTTTGTTCCACTGTATGTCCACACATGTAGCGGAATGACAATAAAACTGCAGTGTTGTGTTTCAAACAGAGGTGGCAGTAGAGAGGTGGAAGTTAAGGGTGGTTGCTATGTGATTGCTAAGGTCTTCTGAATGGTTGCTAGGTGGAGAAAGTCAAAAAGGATGAGCACTGGATTGTTGGGTTGGGCTTGAGCAGATTTCACAGGATGTTCTCTCTTCCCCTCAGGCAGCAGGGAGGCGGCGTTTACCTACGCCATCACAGCCGCGGGAGTCGCCCATGCCGTGACGACCGCCTGCAGTCAGGGCAACCTGAGCCACTGCAGCTGCGACCGGGAGAAGCAGGGCTACTACAACCAGGAAGAGAGCTGGAAGTGGGGCGGATGCTCGGCGGACATCAAATACGGCATCGAGTTCTCCCGGAAGTTTGTGGACGCCCGTGAGATTAAAAAAAACGCCCGGCGACTGATGAACCTGCACAACAACGAAGCCGGACGCAAAGTAAGACCACCGCGACGTTTTTAGTCAGGCCTTCTTAAGAGCTTGAACTTCACACACGAGCCTGGGTCGCAAGCAGAACCAATTTCTGTGTAAATCCATCGTAATTGCTCTTACAGAAATTGTCGAATTCAATTCAAATTGCGTAAAAATGGTTGTGCGAAGGATTCACACAGACATCTGTTTCTTCAATAGGAAAAAGCCTCTTAATTCGTTTTAGCTGTTGAAAGCTTTTTAAAAAACCTTATGAAAAGTTCTTATCCGTTTGTTTGGTTTTTCCCAAGGGCATTTTAATTCAACATATTAGCAACATTTGTCTTGAACGTTTGCTGAAATATTCGTGCAACGTTGTTGGAGTGAACGGTTGGCAAACTCCTGCAGAAAATGATCTGTTTTAGATGTTTTAAGCCTTAAAATTTTAAAGCCTGGAGAGTTTTTGAGGTCAGCGTTTACTTAAAGCAACAAATAATAAAATTGTCCTAAAAGTTCTCCTCTGTTCATTAAGTTTTTCTCAAGAGCATTTTAACTTCAGTATTTTGCCAACCCTGGTTTCGGTTGTCTTGGAGAAATATTCCTGCAACGTTTTGTTTGACTGCATGGTTGGAGAAATTCTACAGACAATGTTTCTTAATCTGTTTTGGAAGTTGGAAGCTTTAAAACTTTGAAGCTTGGAAGCGCGGAAACCAATAACAGAGTCTTAGGAAAAGTTCATATCCATCATTTGGCTTTTCTCAAGAGCATTTTAATTTGATATTTTACCAACATCGGTCACGGTAGTTTTGCAGAAACAATCGTGCAACGTTTTGTTTGACTGCATGGTTGGAAATGTCCTCCAGACATTTTTTATCCGCTTTAGATGTTGGAAGTTCTTAAACTTTGAAGCTTGGAAGCGTCCGTGTTTCTTTATACTGTAGAAACAAATAACAAACTCTTAGGAAAAGTTCCTGTCCATTGAGTCATGTTAAAAAGACAAATGCATTTAGACTTAAATGTTGTTTTTTTTGGTTTAAAGAAGGGAAGAAAAGAACGTTGTAGTGTTTCAGCATTTGGCTTGACGCGCTTATTCGGCGCGTCTCGTCTTTACAGTTCGTGAAACTCCTTCAAAAGCATCTGTTTGCGTGTGGGCGGCGTAGTTTATTTTGATGATATAAAGCAGGTGTATCAGGATTCGTCTGCGTGTGAACCTGAAGCCAGATGGCAGACGTTTGATCTCCCTCCAGCCAATCACCGCGTTCTTTCATGGTTACACTGTGGCGTTGTCTTGATCTCGGTTCAAGCTTGGTCTGGCTGCGTGCCGCTCTGGCCATGTTTGTTTATTTGATAGCCGTTAGTCATCGAAGAACACAAAACAACATAAACAACACTGAAACAGCAGAACTGCATGGGATCTAATTAATAACACTGGCTTTATGGTGTGACTTCGGAGAGAGAAAGGTAGAGCCAAATTTGGATTCAACGCAGAGTATGTGGTTGCCAGTTGGAGCTCGGCCAGTCCCATCGCAGGCTAAAGTCTGTAACAGGATATTATTGTGAGTCTTTCTGCAGCGCTGAAAACACTCCAGCGAACAGGGAACATTCTCAGAACATTGGCTAGTGTGATCTAAAACGTTCTGTCAAAGATATAAAAAAAATTTCTCGCAGTAACACTAGTAAAAAAATGTAACATTGTATATCATATTAAAAACATTATCATTACGTTGTTAGTGGAACATTTTAAAAACATTACGGAATTTAAAAAAGTTTGAATAATGTTCTTATACTCAAACAGTAAAATTAATACAGCATCTAAAAAACTGGACGTTCCTAGAATGTTGTTAATGTTTTAATTACTTCATGGAAACGTTAGGGAAACATAATGTTAGCTGGGACAGCCCCTTGCTCCAGTGAATTCGGCTTTGTCTCTTTTATAAAACACACACAATAGCAATACTGGAACCATAGCACCGTAAGCTAATGGGGGGACGGAACGTGCCATGTGACTCTGGATGCGGGAAGATGTAACTGTCACTCTGGTATTTCAATTGCTATCAGACGTGTATGTGGTTGCGGCAGACTGGGAAAGATCAGGGCCAACACTGGTCCACATTAGCACTGTGGATGTAAGCAAATCGAGGCAAATGTAAACAGCGCTAACCCTAAGTAACACACCGTTCATTTCGAAGCACCTTCTCCTGTCTGCAAAAAACTGACTTTAATCAGCATTAAAATACTGAAGCCAAGTGAAGTGTGATTGATCGTGAACAGGCGTTTTGATAAAAATGTTTTACAAGGGGACAATGTGTTAATTGGTTAAAGCTGCAATCCGTAACTTTTGGGGTTAAAAAATGAAGTTATAAAAATCTGATATTACAGATAAGTGTTCAAAGTATTCTGTTTGCAATGGGACGTTTATAATAATGATTTATCAATTCAGCTGTCAGGTCCAATTTACTGGAAAATGTCAGTTTGACTTCAATACAATGAAAAGTATGTGAAGTAACCTGCAAATTTATGTTTCAAACAGAGATGGTGACAGAGAGGCGAAAGCTACAGACTGCAGCTTTAAGCAATGGCAGTTAATTCTGTTTACATTTTGTAGACATTTACACATTTGGCAGACACTTGTATACAAAGTGCATTTAAGTTCCGCATTTCATAAGTACCTGTTTTCCCTAGGAATCGAACCCACAACCTTTGCGCTGCGAACACAACGCCCTACCCACTGAGCCACAAGAACACATTGATTGAGATTACTCTCGACACGCTGGGTTAAATTAATGACTTGTTTGCTGCTTATTAAACACACAACTGTTCCAAAGTATACTGAGCTGCTTTGCAGTTTCCTGCCAGCATTTCCAGGAAACGTATGAACTCATAAACTCTGTGTCTTGAATGGCATACAGTAAATGAAGAGTGTCACAATTGTTGTTACGCGAATGATACAGTTCTCTAATTAGCATAAAAAACAAATACAGAGAAAAACTAAATTTGACATTGTGTTTTCGATGAGATTGTTGCAATGCATTGTGGGATTGTTTTTTACTCATTAAAGGAAACATGTTGGAATCTGGCCACAACAAGGTATCTTAAAATGTAGCATAGATTTCTGCATGTCTTGTAGCACAGCCCTCGCACCAGTGTGTTTAGGTCCTAAAATGCTGCCAACAGAGGCTTTGGAACTGAGCTCGCGTTTGAAAAATCTCCGATCATGTTGCAATAATAGATTTAGCATAATTAAATCAGTAACCAATTAGGAACAATTTCTTATTTAAAAATGGAAAACGGGCAGCGTTTACATAAGTCAAAGGGCCAGGAAGTACAGAGTGGGTAGTTAATAACTTTTAACTATGAATGTCTTGTCTACTTCTGCCAAAAGTAATTCCTCAGGTCTCTTTTGTTACTGCACAGGCGCTGTAGAAATGGAGATCTTCCAGTCAGCTGTCTATGGTTTTGTGGATAAAGACGGTAACGTTGGATTAATCAGTTCGTTTGCACGTGTTTTCCAGGGGAATATTAATCGCGGCTGGTGAGGAGTTGCGCCAGAGAATGAGGAATATTACTGGAAAAAGTGATTAGCCAAGGAAATGAAAAATTTCATGCAACAGTTCATTATGATCGTCACCCGTATTCAATGCAAATCTGAAGAAACACGCAGATAAATACACGCCCTCGCTAAACTCTGCACAGAAGACTCAATTTATTCGTTTCGGACTGTGTTTTGGTGATGTCACCCCCGTAGCGACTGGAATCATGAGGAATTTCATGATTCAAAATTAAGAACAAGAAATATCAAGACGATTAAAGTCACCATGAAAATCAAAATGTACTATTCTTATTTTTTAGAAAACATAGATTTTTTTAATTCATGTGCCCTTGTAATCTTTAACTAAAATCTGAAAATGTACTCGCCCTCTGGAATGGAAGACGCTCTTTGATGACATCACTCTGACAGGAGTGGGCGGAACCAGAGTCGCTAACCACTGCCCTCCCATGGCAAATCCAAACGCAGCCAATCAATTCCTAGTGGAAAAACAAATCACATTTTCAAGTTTTACATTACGGCAGAACATGATTCATGCAAACTTGAAATTTTAGATTTCCACACAACCGTGTAAACAAACCAGAACCATACTGTGTACCAATTATTTGGTTTTGTGGCATTGGTCTGGTTAGTCCCACCCCCAGTGCAATCTTATTGGTCTACAAAAGATCTATCACTGTGTCGCTTACAGGAGATTTTTATTTATTTTACTGCGTACAGATGTATATGTGTGCAGGAAGGCTGAGGGCATCGCCGAGCAGTAGAGAAGGCAGCAGAATTTGTTGGTTTATTTCCAAACGTGAGCCATCTGAAGCCTCTGGCAGTAACGATGAAGCACATTACATCTTTAGCTTGCCAAGATATGGTTTTTGCACTACATGTACGTTACATGTAGACTATGAAAAGACTGATTTACAGCAGAACTGGTTTACAGCAGACGTCAGCACTGGTGAGGCTAGTACCAAGTGTTTATGTAGTTTGCAACCCCATTGGCCATTGAACATTGCCAATGAAACTGACTTGTCGTTAATGTTGTAGCTGAGACTGAGGCTGTTCCAATCGTAGACAAGCATACTACTCCGTTCTGCAGCATATAATTTGTAAACTTTGCACAGTATATGAAAATAAGCTGTATTGTAATTGTGACAACAATGTAGCATAATACTAGTAAAAATCATTTATCACTGCATGTGTTCTGTGTCACATACCGTTTTTTAAAGGCTGTATACATGAGCTAATATTACATTCTGAACGAATAAATAACGCAGGCTAAAAGAAAATGATTATTTTATGTTTACATCTGGGGTAATGAAGAGTTTTCCGAGAGATGGTTAAAAACATGTATTTTTCAAAAATGCCACTGTTGTTGTAATGAGGGTCATTACTTTTATATGACCAAAAAATGATGCAGAACGTGCAAATTTTCGGATAAAGAAAGCCAAAACAACCTGCCAATAAATGGCTAGTATTACAAAAACTGAATAACCCTCATTATAGGAGAATGAACTGGCCATGACATGAACTGAATACGTCTTGGCAGTTTTGAGTTATTTTGATTTATTTGAGATGATACACATAAAACAAAAAGCTTTAAGTCAGCTGAAAGCAGAAAGGCACAAAAACAAGAAGAATATCGTTGTATATCATTGTACATCATACAGGGTGGGTGAAAAGTAACTAGGCATTAAAAATTGGCTATAGAACGTGTAGCATCACTGGAGTCATGATGAAAACAGAGTCTAAATAGATGATAGTAAATAGGATTTTATATTTCCCACGAGAGTACAGACATCAGCCGCGAGAGATTCCCAGCAATATCCCAAACGCCTTCCTTCAGAAGACTGTGTTCCATCCCCGGCCGTTTGTGGAAACTGCTTGACGCCACCAGTGCTTACGTTAAAATTTAAATATTTACTTTTATTTTACTATGTAATAAAGTACATGTACAATTTGTTTCAATACATTTGTATCAGAAATTTGGACTTTATTACCAATTATTTATGCCTAGTCACTTTTCAACCACCCTGTAGAATGTTATTGTATATGATATATTATTGGTCTATGCTAATCGTCTGACTGCTAACGTCCTATCGTATCGTTTCCTGCAGGTTCTCGAAGAGCGAATGAAGCTGGAATGTAAATGTCATGGTGTTTCGGGCTCCTGCACCACCAAAACATGTTGGACCATGCTACCGAAATTCCGCGAAATCGGCTACATCCTAAAGGACAAGTACAACAAAGCGGTCCACGTGGAGGTAGTTCGCGCCAGCCGACTGCGTCAGCCCACCTTCCTGAGGGTGAAGAAAGCGCACAATTTTCAAAAGCCTTTAGAAACGGACTTGGTTTTCATAGAGCGATCACCAAACTATTGCGAGGAGGATGCCAGAACTGGCAGCGTGGGGACGCAGGGGCGCCTGTGCAATCGGACTTCGCTGCACACGGACCGTTGCGATCTCATGTGCTGCGGGCGGGGCTATAACACACACCAGTACACAAAGGTGTGGCAATGTAACTGTAAATTTCAATGGTGCTGTTTCGTGAAGTGCAACACGTGTAGCGAGAGGACGGAGGTTTTTACATGTAAATGAACGAACGGTTGTGTTGGAAGGGCGGCGGAACGCAGTTGGACAACAAGAAGGTGAGACGGATGGGGCAGGTGATAAAACCCAGGAAAGGAATCGGAACATAATGGGAATTTCAGCCTATCAGCTCGTCCCAGCGTTGTTTTGCACAGCAGAATGTATATTTGCTTTAACCCAGAGTTAAATACTAAAGTCTATTAGTGGATCAACCAGAGGTACATGAACTGACCGACTGCAGGATACCAGCCATGCCCTGGACCCGCAGTGCATTCTGGGAATGTTTTTCCCAAGGATGAAAAGGACTTACAGAAGAGTTTTGGGGATTTGAACGTTGACGGAACATTTTGGAAAAGCTAATAAAGCCACAAGACATTGTCTCATCTCAACATGCGCCGTTTACAGGCATAAAGAAACTCAAAACGTCGAATTTTATTTAAGAAGGAGCTCTGTAAACCACGCAGGCTGCAAACCAAGGACGTACACGCCTTCTAACTGCCAACTGGAAGCTGGTGGAGTATGTCAGAGATCCAGTCACACTGGAGCTTTCTGTATGAACACTGAAAATAACTTATTATATATTATATATTACAGTCTCCTATGGAACGAAGCGCTTAACGGGTAGAAATGTCTTGTTTTGTACTAAGAGTAATAAAATAAAAATAAAAATGAGCTCTTTGTAGAAAGTTGACTGAAGATGTCTTTCAGCGGAAAAAATGACCCAGATTTTTGAAACGTTCTCGCTCGGCTGACGCATGTTAACATCGGTTCTGTGCTGTATCTAGCTGTCGTTCACACCAGAATGAATTTGAGTACTTTTCTTCCTCAAATCTTTATAACTCAAAAACTCTTCCTAAACGGTGGAACGAGTTTATTTCTGATGTCACAGAAGGCTGCGCTGATATTTTTTCTATTCAGATACAATGCAATTAGGGCAAAATGAATATTAATTTGACAGACATTATTGTAGCAGAACTTTTTAAAGGTCGTAGAAAAGCTACTGGTGTTATTTCAGAACGTGAGGTTTATGCTGGTCAAACATACACAGAATACCAGAATTGTTTATCATACGAAAGAAAATAAAAACATCCTTAAAATCAAACATTAAAATGTATGAACTCACATCACACAAAACTCTGGTTCACATCTGTGAATGTTCTTCTGTACATTTGTCTTCGCCTCTGAAACGACTTTCTTCTAATCATCTGCTGTAGACCACTTTCCAGCATCCAAATTATTTTACGGATAAAATCAGGTCCCGTCTTATAGTTCTGATGCTTCGGTCCGCAGTCATGCTTTGACAAAACATTGGTGGCACTGTTTTTTTTTGCATCCAATTAAAATCAAAATCAGAAAATTAAAATCTGGAAAAAGGGGCAATTCTGGTTTCCAGTGCAGTTCTGTTCTTAATTATTTTCGAATCCTGAAAAAGCATTTTATTAAATACACATCACCTTTGAACATAACTAACATTCAGCTCGAAAGAAAGACTTTCCTGCATTTTTCCATTTTAACTGACAAAATGAGTTCCAGTGGTGGCTTTATTTGTTTCCTGCCCACGTCAGGCATGGCTTTGCACTTTATGTTTTTGAACCCTGTTTGGCAATCTTGCCTAAAATGATCCAGCGATATTCATTGTGTGGCATATTTGAGGTCAAAATCCCAAAGTCCGGAAATGGTCCCCTATTCCAAACTTCCAGTCACTTTTAATCTTAATTGGGCATAAGAAGACATGAGATATCATACTCACATGAGTCTGACAGATTGTGGAAGTTGGCTTTCCTTACATTCCTGGGGAATCGAACACATGTTTGCAATACGCTGTGGTTTGTTTCCTTGATTATGGCATGTGTCTAGTTATCTGTGGAATTAAAGAGAAACAGAGAAGATGGTTCAGGTCATCTCAGACTTCAACTGCGAGAGACATTTTTTCATTTTCTCAGCCTTCATCTGTTGACTTAGTAAAGACCGAGAGATTTGAAATGTTTTATTTTATAGAGATTTAAACGGGTTTAATCTGTCATGCTGTGATTTTAAAGGAAAGCCAGAAGAATTCCAGATTTTCCAACTCTGCTTGTGTCTCAAATACGTCTCCTGGAATTCCAAAGGAAGGTATCAGTTATAAAACAGATCTCATTGGTGACATCTGCACCAATTACCTTCAAATAGATGATTGGAGAGCCCACGATTGGCCACTCAGGAAGATTATTAAAATATATTTTGATTCACTTGGTAAATTTCAACATAAAATCACTTTGTAAGAAAGGTCAAGCAGCAGCACAGATATGCAGTCGGTGTTGTTGACTGTGGACTTATTATTGAAATCAGACTTCAACACAATATTCCAACTAGTATATCCAAATGATACAGTGTTGAAAATAGGGTTGCAAAGCTGGGGAATTTTGGAAATGTATTTTTAAATATTATAGGAATTGAATTGAAATTGAGTAATTGTTACAAATTCCATATACAAATATAAACATTCTCGTCTTCATCTGCGTGCCATTCCTAAATTCCAAAATATTCCCATCAATTTTCCAAAATTCCAAACTTTGGCAACACTAGTTGAAAGGGTTAAAACGCATTCTCATCTAAATGTTTAAATTGAAACTAACTGGGTTGTTCATTTGTTGTAGTTTGTAGTTTGGAGATGAAGGTGAACAGGGTTTGTGATGAGGAAACACAGCCGGCCAGCAGCCTCTCGGCTGAAAGGAATTACAGACGGCCAGCAAAGCAGAAGTAAGATTTGTTTTGTTAGTCGTCTGCAGCCCTGGGGCCCGGAACCCTCTAAAGCTCCATCACTAAACCCCGGATTGCCCAAAATAAATCCACCTGTTTCTGGCAAACATGTTCTCATTAAATAATATGAGGGAGACAAACAAAGTCCGCTGTGTGTGTTCTCTTCTCTAAAGCGTCTTTTGTTTAGTTGTCAAGATCGTTTGTTTAATGTGAGTTCCACTTCGACAGATAACGCTTGCGGTCTCACTCATCTAGAAACATTCGGTGACAGCCCAGTAACTCATGTTAGAGAGACTGCAGCACAGCATCTGTTCATTTTAACATCCTAACAATGATCACAGCATCCTAACAACCATCACAGAATCCTAACAACCATCACAGCATCCTAACAATCATCACAGCATCCTAACAACCATCACAGCATCCTAACAACCATCACAGCATCCTAACAACGGTCATACTATGATATATACAAATTGTAACTCTGCTACAATGCTCAATATGCGACTTGGTTCATTTATAATATGTATGTATTATATTTTTGTTTTGCAGTGACCTTACACGTTCCCTACGACTTCTATGGACGCTGTGAAGACCAGTGCGGTGATTTTTTACAGACTGTACGTGTGTCACAATGATTCATGTTATTGTTTATGCAGATCTGAGCAACAGAGGTCGGGAAATCTGCTCTTCATTTGCGTCTCATTGTGGAACCATGTTAACGTCACACTGCGTTAGCGGAACACTGGAAAGATTTTGTTCTGAACCGCGAGTGTTTCAATCCTCTATCATCACATCATCACTATCATCTCAACCTCTGTCCTTCTGGAACTAATTCCTTCACTCATGACTCCTCACATATCTGGTCACAAGCTTCACGATGCGACATGTTCAGACGTCCGTAACTCAGCCACCCGTTCTGAACGGCCAACGGTTTTCAGTTCAGGGCCCCTAGAGACAAATGTGGCGCTGTGTCTGGGGAAATAACCTGGCTCACCATCTTCTATATGTTATTTTGACTGCTTGTCTGACTGAGAGACAATCACTGAGGCTGGATGTCATCTGGATGATATTAGTGGTGAGGAACACACGGCCGATTCAAAGGAACAGACCGAGCTGAGCTCATCCGCTGCTGGAAAGAAGCTCTGGTTGGGTTCTGGGTAGTCTGAAGAGAACCCGGATCTGTCCTGCTACGAGACTTAAAGACACGAGAATCAAATGATGAATGCCAAACCATCAGAGGAACTGAGAACGAGTGAGTATTCTGCTAACATCCTCAGAACAACTGGCTAACATTTTTTATATGTCATATATAGAAAAACATAATTTCTCAATGATCCGTGAAACGTTTTAAAAATGTTACAAATTCAAACCTTTGAATAACGTTTCATAATCATGCAGTAACGTTAACACAACGTCTAAAAATGGACATTTTGAAATGGTTGTAGGAGAGGCTGCAGAAACACAGATCGTTACATCATTCACATCAGCTTTTCTTGCAGCGCGTTTCGGAGGCGCTTATTTATTTTTTACGAAAACGATGATGTCGATCCTGTCTCTATTTGGTGCGGAACAACATTTTTGAGCAAATAACTCAACAAGACAAACGTAACCATCTATTATGGTCCGACAGACTGAGAAACGTAGGATTTGTGGCATATCGTTCCCCTGGGAGAACGTTTAATAACGGTTCTTTAATACGTTTCGGTTCTGGAGAACAACCGCAAATAATGTCAGATCAACAGATAGGGCTGTGGATATATATGATCTGGGATGAATAGAGGTGAGACGGAGGAACACTAAATAATTATCTTGCGTTTGGCTGGCGTATGTATTTACGTTGGCGCGGATGAGGCAACAGCGCTTGTCAAGTAGGGTTAATACCTCACAACCTCACACAGAGACGGTCTCTGCAGTCAGAGAGAGGGTGGTACACCGACAACCGCTTCTGTACGATGCTGTTGAAGACGTCTTCGCACTTTAGCTCTGTTCCAAAACCTACTGAGATGCCCACCCAGCTAACAGGGAATGTTCTCAAAATGCTGGCTAAAGTTCTCTAAATGTTCTCTCAAAGTTGTCAAAAACTTTCTTGCAGTGACATAGTAGAACTTTTTAAATATGTTAAATATGTTAAATATCACATATATAAAAAACGTTGTTTTTATAATTTGTTAGTGAAACATCCTAAAAATGTTACAGAATTTAAAAATAATTTAAATAATGCTCCTGTAACCAAGCAATAATGTTAATACATCATTAGCAATAATGTTAAGTTCCTAGAAAATTCCAAATACAATTTTTTTTAATGTTTTTTGTTACAAAATGGAAACGTTAAGGAAACGTCCTTACAACCTAACACTGTAAACTGGGATTATGCTGCTTTCTAAGAGAAATAGTTTTGGACACTCTAATCCCAGAATGCATTGCAGTAAACTCTTTGAATTATGCTGTTTAGTGAAATACTGCAATATAAACAAAATAATACTTGACTAATACATAATACTTGCTTTCGATCAATAAACTCTTACACCTAAGAGTTTTGTTGTATTCCAGATTTAACTGTCCACGCAAACACGTCTTTGAAGACAAATCTGTTTCGATGTGACTTCTGGCTTCTGATTTGTCATGTTTCTGGTTGTTGCTCACAAACAATTAGCAAGGATTTACAAAACTTTACAGCGCAGCACTCCGCTGTTGTTTGAAATAAAGGCACTTTGTTTGTTCAAACAACGGGATGCCATTGTAAGCTGACTTCAGACATGGAGAGTTTTGCCCAAACGTTTTCTCATTAAAGCTGGAAATACACGAGACGTTCTGTGTGTCCCAAACTTATTCAGCTTTCAAATGCCACAGTACCAACGCCATTGATAAAACAGAAATGTGCGGCGCAGCTGCGACCGCAAAATCTGATACTTCATCGAGAAAAACCCTCAGACATTTGGAAAATATTTCCATTTTCAACATCTTGGTTGGCTCACACAGCAAGCAAGCTGTTGTCAAAAAAAAGGAACAAAACAGAGAAAACACGACTTGGCAAATAGGAAGGAAGGTAATTTTGTAAGGAATCTAAATTTGTGGATTTGTTTCAGATGGTGAAAATGGCGGTTCAATGTTTTCTTTCGCTGTGGGTCCGTTTTTGTTGATGTAGTGCTGATGTCGTGTAACACAGCTTCTCCTCAGTATCGTGGATTTTACAGACATGTATTTGTATTTAATGTGAATAGTTAACATGTAAATAATGTGTGGAATTCACGTGTCGGTGCTATTAGGCAGGTGTCCGAATCAGTTCTCAGTGGATACAATGTTTTCTTTGAATTTGATAATCAATCATAAATCCAATCGGTGAGAAAAGTAACATCACCCTCACAAAATCATTCCTGACTGTAGCACAAGAACGGTTGGAGACAAATTGCATGTCCAAGTTTAACATTTAGAGTTATGAGGTCAGAGCGAAGCGGCTTGTACTTCCTTTAGCAAACACCACGATTCAAAAGTTTGGATCCAACAAAACATTGGTTAAGCACTGTTTAACTAGTTATGGTAGGTAAAATACTCCCATAAAACCAAAATAATTTGCCTTTAACAGATCAGTTTTTCTCAGACGTGATCTGTCATTTGGTCTGCGTGCAGATAAAAAACAGCCACTGTTTAATTATAATTGCTTATAATGATTTTTTCTGACCCTAATATTTGACGGTTTCTATGGGGTGCCACTGGCATCTGTGAATAGATTCATGCACTTGAGGTGGACCTACACGGGCTCCCTCAGCAGCTGTGAACGAGGTTTTCAGTCAGGAGCAGATCACCGGTCAACCGCCACATCTTCATGTCAATGCTGATGGTGTGAAACGTGCTCTGCTGGACACGAGCGGGTGTCACATCAATCATGAGCACCTCTGTGTGCCATAAGGCTGATTTTATTCAAACGAACAGATTTTTTCATTTTTATTTTGTTGTATGAAGGTCACATTAAAAGTCGTGGAAATTTTTCCCCGCGTCTTTGTTGTTTATTTTCCCCCCTTTCCAACGTCTGCTAATATTAACATCAACTTCAGTTGTGGCGTTTTCATCATAAGCAGCAGTTTTCCATCGATGTTTTGTCAAATATGAATGAACATGGAAACGACAAAAATAAACATCATCAGGAATAATTGTGTGTGAAGAAAGTGTGTGAAAGTCCACAGGCCTGAAGCTGAAGTAATGCAGACTGAAGATCTACAAGTATCAAACTAATTTGGACCTGATTTCAGATGAGTCTTCTGGGATCTTAACAAATAGGGCCGGGAGTAATGTTTGTCTCTTAATCTGATCCAGGGTAAATTAGTGACATCTGTCATGCGGTACTGGGGTTATGTTTGCATCTGACACACACAGCTTTCTTAACACACAAAGGGACATGACTAAATACCCAGCATGCATCTGTTCAACAATTTTAGGTTGTAAGAAGTTTCCCTAACGTTTCCATTAGGTTTTTAAAAGTTCTTTTAGCTGTTGTATTAACATTACTGCTTGGTTTTAAAAACATTATACATTTTAATTCTGTAACATTTTTTACAACATTTTTTACAACAACTTAGACGTTGACATTTATTTTTTTATTAGTAAACTGGCGTTTGAAGTAGCTTTAACGCTGTCTAGCTTTGATTAGCATTGGCGACTTTACTACTGTTCTGAGCGATCACAATGACATTGTGTAATCTGTGTGCAGTTTGTTTTGTTTTAACAGGTGCACAAGGGAAAAAATCCATCTTAACCTACACCAAAAGTTTTGTGTCATCTAGAATCAACTCTAAATACATTGTAAATACATTGTACATTTTGAGTGAAAACAGAACAAAATTAAGTTCTTAAACTCTGTTCCAGATGTGATGCGAGCTTCATGAGTTTGTTGGTCAGATTGGGCCTCGGTGAACTGGCTTAGGAACTCCAAATTCAGCTTTGGGAACCGACAACATCTCCAGACTCACAACTGCTCCCTTTTGGCCTGTGATTAGAGACATAAATCTTACTGCTGGGTCTCTAATCTGTCTTAAACTGTCGGTGATGGTTTTCATGGACATTTTCACTTGTATCTTTTTTTATTACAGCATGAATAAATTCAAGACTTGAAACGGAACCATGAATCAGAAAATCATATCAGTGTTTCTGGTTTGTTTTGAAGTGGTCCTGCAATGTTTGAATCAAGTAAACATCTAATATTCATGTTGTAATATAGTAAAAATGTGGATAAAATCTTTTCAAGGAATCTTAAGGAACTTTGTGTTTTGATGATCTTATCTGCCTCATCTATTATCAAAACTAATAAAAAAAGATTAAATATGTTTTAAAATTATTGTTCTGATGTCTTATTCCAGATAATAAAAGCAAAAAAATATATTATTATATTATATATTTTAAACCTTAATGAAAATAATAAATCTAAGACGCATGTCTTAATTTTCTTCACCCAGCGTGCAACCAAAACACATGTAAGATCAGAGTTTAACACAAACTTACTCCGATTCACGACAGTAAGTTTATAATAATGATTTATAATTTGAACTGTCGGGTCTGATTTCACAGGAAATGTCCGTCTGTAAACAGAAAGAAGATCCGGCTACTGTATCAAAAACTGAAACACATGAATGAATATTTTCAGTCATTTTTTCACAGAAAGCTGGTCACACTGTGGCTGTATGGAAAAGAGCTGCTTGAAGATTTCTCTGTTTTATGAAAGTCATACAGTCAACATGAGGGTCAGTAATTTTGCTTTAAACTTGAGAAGGATCTAAGAAACATCAGGAAAACAGTGTGCATCGTGAACCAATCTCATTTAAGCATTTGTCTTCTTTAAAACTAGTGTCAGGACAATGTTTTCAAAGCAAACATGTTTTTTTAATTAAACGTTGGCACAATTTCTCATCCTATGAAATAAAGGGAAACAGCTGAGCGCCACCATGCAACCAAACCACGACAAAGGATTCTCATGTCTGTACGCATGACGGACTGCAGTAAGCCCATTCAAAACACACGCTGGGGATCCCAAAACAAAGCTTAACCAATCAGAGCTGAGAGCTGACCTCACCGCGCTAGCCGGGGCGCTTTTCTCACCACTCACCAGGTGGGGGGGTCACAGGTCACCGTCACCGGGGCAACAGATGTTGCAAGGGTGATTCGGTTCAATGTGAACAAGTGTGTAAAGAGAACAAGAGTTTAATCCAGATTTACAGAGCAAGAAATGAATCTTTCACAAATCTTGATTTACTAGCATAGTCTTGGTTTACTAGCGTAGTCTTGGTTTACTAGCATAGTCTTCATTTACTAGCGCTCTCTAGAGTCATAACGTTTGAGTTTTTAACTGTAATTTGTTTTCAAAAAGGCAAAAAGAGTTCTGCCGTTCGCAGTAGATCAATACGCTATATTTGCTTTGCTTCTGAGAAAAGCTTAAGGTCATCAAAAGAGCTCGAGGGTCACAAAAAATATCTTGACTCAGATGGCTTGCCAAAAAAACAACATCACCATAATTGATAATTATAGGTTTTAGACGGACCGATTAAAAAAATTATATATTTTATTATGCAAAGCTCATGGAACGGACCACAAACATTAGAAAAAATCATTATTTCCTAAACATCGTAAAACGTACGTGGCAAAAGGCCTCGGAACAACAAACAGTTCTCAAATGTGTCATGTGAGTTTGGCGGGAGTGAGAACAGCGCGGCGTGGAGAAACATCCTCCGATCCTGCCAGCACAAACATAAGCTCAAGGTTCAATCTCATATTATTAGTGTCAAATAATGAACTGAACTGAAAGTAAATTTTTTACTTAAACAAAGCAAAATGCAAATAACAAAAATGAAAATTGTAAGTTTGTTTAATCTCATTGTTGTCTTGGAGAAATAATTGAGATATTAAAGAGATCAGTGATTTTTCCTTCATATGGGAACACTTGTGAGTCTGACGCATATTGGGATTGTGTTTTCTGTTACCGATACCTGTCCATCTATTACCCAGCATGCACTGTGGTTTGGCATCAGGCCCACTGAACATGCAGTGAATTAAGTTCACATATGTTAGTTTGAGCACCCCAATGCTTATCATAAGTTGAGCATACACACCTCTGATATTAAGACAGAAACTTGTAAATCTTGAGTCATAAAAAACGGGTCCATCAACAATGAATCACAAATTATTACGTTATTTTTAAAAGACCTGACACACATAAAACACATTGAATTGACTGGAAAATTTTTCAAATGGCTCAGTTCAACTGCGCGAGCACGTTTGCCAAGTAAAGCCGTGAGTCACGAAACCAGAACGGAGATCTCGCATGTCAAACACACCGGTCATTTCCTGCAGAGTCACTGCGTTCCTTTATTCATCGCACTGTCATCAGTCGCACTGCTGAATGGATCAGCGGCAGCAGGTCAGCCGAGTGGAAACGTCAGGTCGAAACGAACGTGCGAATTCAGGTCATACGCTCACAATGGAGTGTTCAGTGTGAAATTTGTGACTAAGCCCGAAGTGCACTAAACAGAGAAACACATTCTGAACGCATGTACGTTTGTATGTTTTAAAAGCTTTGTAATTCTGCCACAATAAAATGTGTTAATAATTATATTCTGTATTATATTAAATGTGTTTATTATTATATATTATTATATACGGATTAGTAAATTTTAAAAATACATAAAAAAATTCTGAATTCTGATTGTAATAAATCTACAATGTCACAAAAAGTCAAGTGACAAAACAAAAATGCTGTTTTTAAAGGTATATATCATTACTGCTTAAACACCCAAATCTAATTAAAAATGAACTTTTTAACTCTCTAATGTGTCATGGGCACAACAGAAAGCCAAAGTGTGTCTTTTCACACACACACACACACGCACTGTATCATGGAAAGCCACAGATTACAGGTCACCGTTGGCATAATTGCTATTCCACAAACCAGAGTGTAATCACCATTTCCTGCGTGACGAGGCGCTGACGCTACACCCAGAAACATCTTTATAGAGTCTAGGGGACCTCATAACAACAATCGTACTAAAAAAAACCTAGTTTAGACCGCGGTCAGCTGCTGTAGACTGCAGGTGGAACTGGTTTTGACAAGCACGTTTTAATATTTGCTTTTTAAATTTAATTCGATTTGATTCGGTTGATTCAATATAAACAACAATAAACATAACCATGGTTGACCGATTCCAAGCAGAACCTCCCGCACCACGATCCATCACAAACACACACGCACATACATGTAGCGAAGACACAAAATGGCAACCATAAGCCTGAAGGTTTGAGCCCTGCATGGTTTAATCTACAAACAAGATTTTTACATTTTCAAGACAAAGTCGGTAGTGCTTGGTCATGCATAACCCAATGATAACCCACAAACAATACAGTACAACACTACACCCTGAATCACACACTCCAAGCTGTAACAAATCTACTGTAAATCATTTTAGGTGTCTTTATATTGTGCTTTAATGACTGGATGAATGAATTGTAAAGGTCTATAAACCTTCATGTCTGGAGAAGTGAGGTGTTAATAAGGTATTCAGAGGTGAGACTGAGACTCAACACTGACCTCTAGTGTGTTTTGGTCTTATCAACACTATCAGCAGATCATTTTAACTGGAACTATTTGTGCTACACTGATACCTCAAATCTAAGAGATATTACTAGTAGTCTACTAGTAATCTAGGAGATATTACTAGTAGTCAACTTGATGTTACTAGTCATCACATGTAGAAAGTGGAATATTCTACATCATTACGAGTAGACTATTTTGACTTGGACTTAGTACTTAACCACATAGCAACCACCCAGAACACCCTAGCAACAGACATAAATGTGGTAAACACATTATAGTGTTAAACACATAACGCAACACTATATCAAACACCCTAGAAATCACCTAGCAACCACTCACCTTAGCAACTGCGCAGCGATGAAACACAACACCAAAACATTACAGCAGCATCCAGGCCCCAGCAACCGTATGGCAACGCCGCAAGCCAATAAAAACAGGCCAGCAACCGCCTAGCAACGTCCTGAAACCACCAATGACATCTCTGCATTGTGGCGGCAAACACAGACACACAGATAATATACACAGATAATAATGGCGGTAAATTCCCGCTTCGCTCACAGGTGTTGACAGGACTGACACGACACACAAACCGCCTAAAAGCAACGGAGAAAACACACTCACACGGCGTTGCGGAGTTTAGTCACGGGCACGCAGGCGTCTGTCCGCCGGCTGATGGTTCGAGAGGACCAGCGAATGAAGACCGAAACTGCAGGTGAGACGAAAAGAGCTTCAATTCCCGCGACGGGACGGGTGCGCTGACGAGCACAACCGAGTCTGTACGTCAGATTGAAAGTTTCCCTTTCGTGAATGTGTTGCAAAACAAAATAATAAATGGGGGAAAACGCTGTTTTTTACTTTTGTGGATACAAAATGTCATTTTTATGCGTTTAAAACAATGGCAATCGGCAGATTAAATTTGCAAAACATTATTAATCAAACCTTAATCTCCATGTATAATTTCCTTTTGCTAATTAACCTTGTTCGTTTTTATAACGTTACGTAATCGTTCATATTTCCAAGATGTGTTTTCCTAGACGGTTCCTAGACATTTAAGTCTGGGCCAAAGAAAGCTGGTCAAAATGAAAACCTGCCATTGTCCTGAATGAGCAACCAAGACTGCCGCAGGTCATTTGTTCCACTCACTTAACGTCTAATGTCTGCCCGGGCATATGAGAAAGAACTTAGGGCTTCCATTTTTAGTTCATGCATGTGCACTAAGCAGTGCCCGTGGTCCAATTTGGTTTTGTGTGGTTCGTAGGGGTACGACCGGCAGCCTTTGAGAAAGTCGTGTGCCCGTGATGGAGAAATCCGTTCAGCAGAAGGGATCTACGCGTCTAGCCATGAGTCACTCTTTCTGTTTACCTAGAGGCACACAGTCATCGGTCTGATTCCCGTCACCATGGCAACCCTCAAGCTACCACGGCAACTGTCTTTCCCCCCATGTGGGCTGCCACATTCCACCCAAGGAATTCCGTTCCGGTGGCCAAGGAGGGACACCTTCACATGTGGTTTCCATCTTGATGCTAGTTCCTCATTACATCATCTGTATCCTCAGCGGACTGGGCAAACAGGTGGGTGTCCTCTTGTTATTGTGGGTCACTGTGTAGTGAATCAGGACAAATCAATGACAAAACCTGTTAAGCACAAGTCCAGGTAACACTTCATCCCAAAAGTAATTTGCACAAACAAAATGTGTGTGTGTATAAACCTCATCATAATAGTGTGCAAATAAACCTTTCATACATTTTCAAACGATTTAATGATTTTTGCCACAATGCTTTCTTACATATAAAATATATCTATACACCATATATAGCTATTCTGGTATATAACGGCAACTATGACTATGGATCATAGTTCTATGGATCACTGTGTTAACTCACACGAGAAACCTCATCATTTGCGGTTTATCCCCTTCATTTTTACTTCCAAATGCACTCAGCAGGATTCAAAATGCATGTGGCTCGTATAAACTCCATCTTTCTTTAATCGTTGGCCCACGTAGACGGTGGACAATTTCACAACCTCTTGGCGGACTTAAATTGCCCTCATTGGCTGATAGCTCAAAGGTTTTTGATGTTCCTGCAGATGATAGGTTGGATTGCTCACTGTGTTTAGATTTGAGGTATTGATAAGATCAACCAAAATATTTGACATCTCATAATACAAGTTTCAGGTCCAATGGACCGTAAAAACCACCTACTTTTTGGGCCACATAATAAAATTTAAATACACATTTCACAAAAACAGCTAGCTACTAACTGAACAAATTATTAATAAAATATGAAAAACCGTCTACAAATTTGCTTTGAATTAGGAAAACAAAGTTGAAATATCATGGTGACACTGTGAACTGAGAGCAAATGCTGTACAATTAAAAAGAAATGAACTCATCACAGCAGACAGACATTTCTGGAAGTTGGGACACAACCGTAAAACGTTCCTCTTTTACAGCTGCAATCCAAAACTTTTGCATCTCTCAGTAAAGTAACCTAACATTGCAGGTTACTTTACTGAGTTAGTTTCTTAACGTGGATAATAATCTTAAATTCTAAACAACTGTGATATAGCAGCCGGATCTTCGTTCTGTTTCCAGCGAAATCAAAAGACAGCATACATATATGTTTTGTTACTTAATGGAAACATTGGGGACAAGTTCATACACCTTAAAATGGTTAGCTGTTTGAAACCGGTAGTTTCAAAGCAGAAACTCCTGTAGCTCAGTGGTTAGAGCTTGGCGCTAACAACGCCAAGGTCATGGGCTCGATTGTATAATGCAATGCAATGTAAGTCGCTTGGATTAAAGCATCTGCCAAATGTAAAAGTTGCTGTAGCCACAAATTTTGCTCATGTTTTAAGGCGTTGCGTGTTGTGCCATCAAACAGCAGTTTTTCTGCAAGGGATGAAATATCTGCGGCGAGAATGTTGTAGGAACGACACAAACACAAATCATCTCAGCAGCGCAACATATTTCTGGTTTCGGCCACAGATAACCCACTTGGCCTAAAACACATCCACATATAGAGCAAACCAGATGTTGGACAATTTCATGTCGTGCTGAAAATGTTATCCTGTGGTTCATTTGTTGTTTATTTCATTATGAGAGCTAAACAATTAAACTGAGTGTAACTGAGCTTCTGGTTAAACTTTAAACTAGGTTTTTGCGCTGTTAAACTGTGTGCAAAAGTAACGCAAACGTTTAATAAATTCACCCCTTATACAAAATTGTTCAGCTAAGCAGAATATTGTGTGTGTGAGGCAGATCATGATTACAGTAAGTTTTCTTTTATTTAAATAATTGTTTATTGGAAAACATCAAACACTGATCTAATCCCAGCTGACTTGTGCTAGCATGTTGACCGTTAGCCTGGAAAAGAATTTAGCTCCCAGGCAATTCCTTGCTAACCACGGAAAATGTGTTTACAAAAGAATAACCCCATTTTAACTTGTCCGGTGAGGTCTATATTTGACTGTATTAAAAAACGATAAGGGGTTTTCTTGTATTGGTTAGTCATTGCACATGAATGTGCATGTGTTCATACTCCAACACAACATTTTACACACATATTAACTTGACAGGGTTTCATTTTGATTTTATATGGGTCCGATTTATGAAGTCTCTGTTCTAACATGCCCATCCTTTAAGATGAGTCTTCACAGGGTTCTCTTAGGGTTCATGACAAGAATATAAATATGAATGCTAAATGTATGCAGTGAATGCT